>PVJX010004353.1:0-95851 GCA_004027295.1 Dolichotis patagonum
GAGATCACAAAAGTTTAATAGTTAAAATGGGAGATGAGAGACAGTAAATATTTACCAGGTCAACAGAGCAATTTTTCATCTTCCTCACATCTATAGTCTCATCCTTAATTCACTGCTACAAACTTGCTCATTAGAAAATTGTACACACAAGCAAAAGTTTACATACAATTTCAGGAGATTCACAAATACCTCAATCTATGTAAGGATTCTAAATTAAGATTCCTAACTGAAGAAAACTTAACAAGAAGCTAGTAATCAGCAGCTACAAAAATTAATGTTGCTTGTATAGATATAATCCTTATCTTCTATCTCAATTCCCAAGGAGGCACATAAAAGGAATTCTTTTTATAACTAGCTCACCTGCTTACTAGCCCCTCTTAAAAGGTTCTTAGATATCATGAAGTAATTCAGTCTTCTTGGGCTTAGTTTCTGTGTAAGCATACAAATGGCAAATTAAGTATGAGATAGTATGTACAGTACTAATGTCTTTGAAAGTTTAATACAAATAAAGCCTTTGTCAACAGGCTAAGTAAAATTTCAGTGTCTTTAAAAACAGCTCCTTTATTGACTTCAGTGACAAAATTCTAAAAAGATAACGTTTTGACCTGTTCAGATTTACACTGAATGATAATTATATGTGTACAGTTGCTACTGCACTCATGTTCTATACTAAAAACATATTTAAGGGCTTTTCTACATTTCAAAATTAAAACCACAATGCCTTGACTAACATGATTACCAACATGTACTGAAAAGCTGCAAATGTGTGTGCCTTCACAACAGCTCCCTTCTGTCTCACCTTCTTCCAAAATGTTATTTCATTAACAATCTATATTTGTAAAAATATATTTATAATTTGATAGGTTAAGTGATTTAAATGATTTCTTGAAAAATTTTAAACAGCATATAGAAAAAATGCACCAGTGATTAAAATATCAGAGAAACACAAAATCCTCTTAAATACATAAATACTTAAATATAGAAAAAATATCTATCAATAGTCAAAAGTAAATATATTTAATAGTTGTATGAAAAAAGGAAGTGGGCACTTGATGCCAGGGAAGATTTAAGAATGAGACTCTTCAAGCAAATGTTCCCTGAAGGGCTAGCCTCGTACTTCGCAAATTGAAACCTAATTTACACACATATATCTGTATAAAAATTTTGTTTTAAAAAAATTCACACAAGTAAAAAACTGGTACTTTGTTTACAAAGTGCAATAAACCAGTACAGTGCATTCATCTTAAAGAATGTGGCCTCTCAAGTTTTAAAACTCCCTTGGTTTCCATTTGTGTACATGGTTCAAAATTTAGAGAACCTAATCCCTTAACACCTGCTATAAATTAATTCCAATGTAAGTATGAAACCTGGAAAGTAAACTGTCAGTATCTGATTATCTGAATAAAATTTATGACCTATGTGAGCAGTCAGTAATCCCAACACACATTACAGCTTTGTAATAAATTTTGTATGGTTTGCATGTCCTTCAATAACTGAAGATTTTTCCTGCTTTTTTCTCCAGGTCTCAGTTTGGCAAAATCCTTCTTACTTGTGGTCCCTGTGGCCCCAGAAGATCGGTTGCTGCTGTTTCCTTCTTCATCAAGAGTCTTTCTGTTAGCTCTTACTTCTTTCTTCTGCTTGTCCAGCTTCTGTTTCTCCAGCTATATAAAATAACCAAAGTGGGGAAAAGAATAAAATGAAAAAATTTTCTTCTGATAACCAATACTGTTAAAATAACTCATACTAACCAAAACTCAAAGCATACAGCCTAGGTATGTATTTGTAAGAGTTTAAAAAAATCTGTTCCAGTAGTTATTTAACACTCGATACTTAATATAGTAAAATATAAGTAAACAAGACCCAACACACTAAGGCAGTGTTGCCACAGTACAAAATAGGTAAGTGAGAAGCTACAGAAGCTGGCACAAAGGATTCATGAGGAGGCAGAAAACAAAAAAATAAGACATTGGGGAATAAGATGAAGACTGATAAATTGAAGCAAAAAATTGTAGAAACGAGTCTAAACAGGCTAAGACAAGTTCCAGATGGATGAAGAAAGACAGTAATGCACTAGTATTCTGAGAAAGATTTTTAATTTTATTATTTTTGGAAAAATTTAAGGAGAACTTTACTTTTACTTTAGCTAACCTGCTTCTGACATGTTCATGTTCTATTAGAATAAAGCTGAGTGTAATGTACAAAAATAAGTAAAACCATTAATTACGACTATAAGCATTATTTGCCTCTATTTCTTTAACATGAACTTTAGAAAAACAAAGTACTTTAAAAAAAAAACAAATTTTGGAGTTGAAAACAACCAAGTTTGCACTCTAGCTCTGCTATTTACCAATGACCTAGTATGTCTTTGGGCTATTTAATTTTACTGAGGGTATATGTGAGCTGCTTCGTAACTTTTGCCCCAGTTGCCTTATTTATAGGATGGGGACAAAAAAACAAAGAACAAGAAGATCCAATTTGCCAAATTAAAAAATACTCTGAGGCAATTACATATTGCCATATTCAAAATATTGACATATTCAAAATAACTGGCCTTGTGCCTAGTGTATGGCTACCAGTCAAGAAATGGCACACTTGTTCAGTCAGTGGTTCCAGCCCTTCGCAGTACTTTCTATTCATACCTGTTATTTTGATCTGCAACACACTTCAGATCTTTCCAGCTACAATTACTGTCATGGACCAGAAACACCCACCTCTGAGAAGCCTAACAGCCTAGCTAGACTCAGCCTCTCTGGCTTGACCCACTCCCCTCAATCCCAACAGGCACAGTAAATTTTTAAAAAACAAACACTCTGGATAAAAACCCTTGAGTGCAACTGCAATAATATACTTGATACTAAGTAAATTACTGATTTAATATAAGGAATAACATAATTTTCACATACCTACATCTGACATTCCTTTCAAAAGGAGAATTTCTAGGTGTTTTCAAAGACCCAATTGGATAAACCTGACCATTTAAGTTGGTCTCAGAAGTTAAGGTTTATTCATAAACTAAAACTGCTAATCTTCAGTATCTGAAAGATGGAGCCCATTGGTAGGTAAAATCTACATAATAGCATTTCTTTGCTAACCCATGTAGCAAGTCTTAGTACAGTAATTAATGAACTAAAAACTTGTCTTGCAAATAGCACTGGTAGCTCTTTACAACACACTTCTGTTATCAACTAATGTACTTCAAGTGTTTTTAGATCATTAGAAACTTGAGTGAAAGAAAACTGAGTTACCTGTGTTTGATATTTTCGAACTTTAGTTATCTGGTTGGCTTTTGCTTCCATTCTTCCCACTAATGCCTCCAGTTCACACTCTAAACTGTCTTTCAATTCAGTGTTTGGTGACTCCTGTATAAGTTTTGCAAGCTGCTGGTGATCACTATATACAAAGCAAAAGTAGATGTGGTTGGTTTTCTTCAGTTTCACAATTTGGTTCACTATATCTGATCTTACCAAGGTGTCACTGCTGTTCTGCTATGTTTTTAAAAAAAAAACATTCATTGTCTTTAACAGAGCAGCAAATTTTGAAACTTTTATTCATAGTTTAAAAGTTTAGGAAAGGCACTGGAGAGAAATGCAACAGTTCTTAATTTGAAACTGTTCAACTGTTTATATTCCCATTTCTCCTACAAGAGTATTACACATGTAGACAAGAAAATCTAGAAGGAAACTGATCTTCAACACTTCCTTAAATCATCAGTTTTGCTAAACTTAAATGTTTATCAAGCTCTCTAACTACAAACACTGGTATGTTAAACTTTATTTGTATTAGCAAAGAGATTTTACCCATACAGGTTGTATTTGTGAATTCCTAGTAAAATGGGTGGTGCAAGAATTATCCTTAAAATAATTGCTGAATGAAACTAGCACTGATACTGGACAAAAATCTAAAAAACAAAGAGGTTTCAGAACTAAACATAATTTTAAAAATAAACTCACAAGCTCATCTGGCCAAACTCATCCTGTAAAGTCTGTAAGACTTCTGCCAATTCTTCGTTGATGCTGCTGGAAGAGGAGGGTGTGGTTGACTTCTTACTTCTGCTACCTCGTGAAGATACTTGTTTTGTCAAAGGAATGTCACTCACTACTCGATCATTGCACAGAACTTTACTGTGTTGTTTCATTAGGTGCAAGACATGCTGAACGTTGGCTACCACGGCATGGCTAGGACTAGTGGACTAAAAAGAGAAAAATGTTAAAAATTTTCCATTCCTGTTTTCTATTTACTCTCTGACTTTGATAAAAATAAACTTTCCCACAGCCTAGGACATAATCTACAATAAAAGACTTACTAAGCTGCATGGATTCAACCTCAGAAATATCTCCACTTTCTATACCGTGTTATTCATTTGGTTTATGAACCGACCTTTTTTAACTACTAAGTGAATATCACAATTGGTCTTACTTCTCCTGTTCTTTAACTAAGGCTATCAGTTATCCTTTTAAAAAAATTCTGATCACATTTCCCTCTTTGAAATCTTTTTATTAAATTACCTGACTAGCAGGTCCAATCTCCTCTGCATGGAGGATAAGAATCTGTATCACTGAGCTGCAGCCTAAATTTCTGGCCTTATGTACTGCCATCTCCTAATTTCTATGTGTGAACAAATCGAATCTGTGGATGGCATTTCTTTTGTCTGGAGCTTTTATACTACTCGTTTCAAACTGACCACAATGTAACTTCTGGCAGTTTCCTTAAAATTACAGGTAATAATTTACCTGTAATTTACCTGTAATTGCCCAGGTTAGAGTCAAACTTGTGCTGCTCCTGCTGCAGGCCCTTAGCTAGGATTAAACACATGTGCCACTGAGTCTGGCTACCAACACTTTGTCATAGCATATTGTCACTGTGTTTAGATTATCTAACCTAACAATGTACTTTCAGGTGGTAGACTTTCACTGAATTAATTTCTCTATTCTTGATTAGTAAGAAACACAAAAGATATATCTGGCACAGAAAGGTAAAAACCTGATAGGTGTTTTGAAACTTTTTGTTTTGAATATTAACAATCTCAGTATGCCGTAACAGCTTATAAGTAACGGATCTTGCTTGCTTGAATTTAATCACCAAAAGAACTTATTTAAAATGCAGACTCCCAGGAAGCCCTCCAACCTCATGGTCAGGACCTGGGAACTTTTATTTTTGAGTCCTCCATTAGTTCTCATTATCCAGATTTGGAAGCCAATGTGCTGAACAAAATGGATGCTCTTCTTAGTTTCTACTGCTAACAAACTAAATGCAGCAATACATAAGATTAATTTTATACCACAACCATGTTGGTTATATTCCAGGAATGCAAGGCTAGTGCAGTATTTTACAATCAGTATAATCACTATTGTGCTGGTGACTATGTGTTCACTATCTTAACTGCCTGCATGTGCACTTTCAATATGCAGTAGTTTTTAAAATTTTCTTCTTCCTGTTATTTCTGTTTGTACATATTAACTTTATATCTATTGAATCTAGGAATAAGCTCACACATTTCATTTTTCTAATAATTCACTTTTACTTATTTTATGAAGGTATTGATTGTGCGATGATATAGAGTTAAAAGTGAACACTGGTCTCTCACTGTAGACTGAGAAACACTTAAGTGACTGAATGTTCACTGTATTTTGAATATTTCAAAAAGAATACAAATAATAGTTCCAAATGAGCAAAGTTAAAATCTTCCTCTTTAGATCTGTCCTGTTCAACCAGTGTTAATACTGACTTCAATGAGAATAACTAAAGACAGGCAATCAAATTTGGGAAAAACATAACAGAAGAATGAGATAGATTCTGAAGTGGGCAGGTTGAGTCTATTCCCATAAAATCTTCATTTGATTAAAAGGTCTACAAAAAATTCTGCAAGTACAGGATTTAAAAGGGCTGATACAAAGCTCCAAGAAAATACCCGTTATTTCAACTGACTACAGAATCAGTGGGTGAACAGATAATGTGCTTTCCCATATATGTGTTATCAGGCTGATTAGCAGACAATTTAGAACTTGGTAAACTTTATTCTGTGTGTCACACCACAATTCAATTTAGGAATGAAAAGGGTAGATAAGGTGATAAACACGAAGACAACATTTGATGAAGAAAAAAGCTTGTTTATAACCTATAACAGGATGATGAGGTAAGAAAAAAATAAAGCTATCCTCAAATATATTTAAATTTTCTGATAGTCAAAGGTTAAGTTTTCTTGTGTGGATGCCTGAAAATGGAAAAAAAAAAAAAAAAAGGCCAATGAGTAGAATTCATGGTAACAGACTTCAATTCACTTTATAAAAGAACTCTCAAACTTAAAAAAAAAAAAAACAAGACCAAACTTGAGATTTTAAAAGGCCTATCTCAAGTGTCATGATGTTTTAGTAGTAGTATTCAAACACAAAGTTGACAACCTTTGGTCTTAGTGTTTATGGAATAAAAATAGTATAGAGAATGGGACTAAGTGGGTCCTAATTTAACAAAATGTCAAACTGGGACTAAGAAACAAATATAAAATACATTTTTAGTCCCATCCATAGATTATTCTCATTAAGTAGCTTTCTAGTAGGGCTTCATAATTTTTTCAAAATGCATGTTCAGTGATTCTGATGCAGCTAGCCAATCCTTGGGAAACTCAAAGATACTATGAAGCCAAAAAATTCTTGGTAAGAAGAAGAGAGAGAAAAGTAATGGGGCTGGGGATTTAGCTCAGCAGCATAAGCGCACAGTCATGAGTTCGATCCCTGGTACAGATTTTAAAAATAAAAATAAAAGTAATGGCACAAGTGAAATGGTGTGCAATTCAACAAGAGATTAAATCCATGGCAAAGGATAACAACAGCAAAAATAACTGTACCTTATACACCTAAAAACTAATAGCAGAAACTCTAGAAAAAATTTCATTCTCCAAATTATCCTTAAGGGCTTACTATTTTGAGGTGAGGTCTCACTCTAGTCCAGGCTGGCCTCAATCTCACAATCCTTCTGCTTCAGACCTTATTAAAACACCCAGCTTCATTCACTGAGGGTTTATGTTGGGTTGTAAATAAATCAATTAACAAATAAGTAAAAGTCAAAAGAATATTTACTACCCAACATATTAAAACTGACCATCTAGTTAGGCATTCAAGATACACATCAAACAAATAATAACACAAATAGTCCATGAAAGAATAACACTGTTAAGACACTTAGAAATTGCACAGTACTTGTTGATAGTTGACAAAGTTATTATCTCTATACATTTAAGCACTAAAGGACACAAAAATTCTAATCTATGTATGATGACTTCTTGGAGAACTAGTTAGTACCTGGATTTGACCAAATAGGTGATACCTATTCATATTTAAATGTAAGTCAGTAGGGATGCTGCTGCTCTGAAGCATCCTCTGCACCTCCTCCCTGGTGCCCCAATTCAGTAACACTTGTCTCCATTTCGTGTCGTTTTTATTCTTAGATTAGTATAATCAAACATGGTATGGGTGCAGATAAATGTTTCTATCATTCACAGGCAGAGAAGCACACGTGTGCAAGTCATTCAGATACCTATGTCTTACAAAAGAAATCCAGTTTGAGCAACTCACCTTTCCAGCCACAAATGGCATATCACGTAAGCATAATCTGTAATGAGGCTGTGCACCAAAATAGTTTCTAGGTCCTTTCTGAATGGAAAGAAAAATTATTTTTTTTATTCCATGATGAAAAAATTATATGACTACATATAATTAAGACTTTGAGATTACTACTGATCTACTACTTGCTTAATCTATATTGATACAATGGTCTGCAGCAAATTCCTAATAATACTTATCAATATGTATCCTAGTCTAGGAAAGGCTAGAAAAACAAATTACTAATAAATTAACAGTTCTAATCTAAATAGAGAAATAGTATAGTTACATAAAGCACTGAAAAACAAAAGAGCATTAATGTAAGACTGAATAAGACTAATGATTTGTACATTATTCTGCAGTTACAAAATGCTTATATATATGTATTATGTCACTACCAGGGTAAAAATGAAGCAGTATATTTTATTCATCCTTTATCTCATGAGTGAAGAAACAGAATGACAGATTCACCCAATAATTTAAGAGTATTTTTACACAATGTACTAATTAGCATTTTGCCTAATTTTTTCATACCTTTTCTGATGGTTTTGACTTCTTTTTTTTAATTTTTCTTGCAATGGGAGTATATGAAGTTGTTTTATCTTCAAAGGTAAGCTTCTTTGCTTCCAGATCAGTCTGCAACTAGGAAAAACAAGGCCTGAATTTAATGCTGTAGCAATAAAAGCTACTATTAAAATTTGAGATCTACAATGTAAAAGCTTATACAACCTAATTTGACTAAAAAATAAATAATACATTTATTTAACTATAGAACCACCATTTTAACTTCTGTCAAATATTTTATGACACCAATCTCTCATTTTGTCTTGAACTGCCACATTAAACTATGTCCTTCATTCTGGAACCCAAACTTCCATTATCTATAGTTGCTCCATAAATTCTCTTTAGTGAGTTAAATGCTATGTATGTAACTCAACTGATCGTTCAACCATTTCCCTTTTCAAAAATGGCACCTACTTTAGTGTCATACACACAATGCAGTTGGAGCGCAAAATACACAACAACTTTTTAAAAACATATCTGCAATGCTTACAAGGAAGAGAAACTGGAAGCATACGTGCAAAAGCACCAGAGGTTATTTTAGTAAGTATCAAGTCCTTTTCTCAAGAACCTAAATATAATGTAATACCTTATCTTCATGGTATAAATTCCATAAGCAATTACTAGGCATTTCAAAAAATGGCACTTTTTCCCTAAACCAACTTTCAACGTAAAAAAAAAGAACAAAACCTTGCCTCTAAAAGTGGTTCTTTCAGATTTGCTGTGTCCAAACTATGACATGTCAGAAGAAAATTCAGATTGCCAGACTCCTCTTTAGACATAATAATTGTAAAGCTCCCAAGTCAAAGATATTTATATCTTTTCACTACTTTAAAAAGTTTCCTAGGAAAGTATGATACAACTAGAAAAAACAATGAGAATCAACGGTTTAAGCAAAAGAACACTGAGATAATTTCCTATAATGATTGTATTTTTCAGGAACAAAATGTATTTACTGACAAAGGCATGCAAAGGATCTCTACCTCAGGAGCACCTATACACTTTCCCATAACAATTCTTTTATATACAACAAATATAAAATGCCATTAGTAAGAAATTACTACTCTGGAAGACGTGTGATGACAGTGAGTGTGAGCAGTAAACAAAAGAATGATTTTCTGAGTTACTTAACTTACATCTAGTTCTTCCTAGCAGTTGTCTTGTATTTTTGAGTCTGAGTATTAACATTCTAAAGCATTTTGTTATTATTTGTCTTATTTGATCTCCCAACACCAGCATATAAAATGAAGGTCACTTTAGCAATGGCAAAATCTAGAATCTGAATGATTAAATAACTTGCCCAAGGTTGTAGTCTAGAACTAGCTAGACTTAAATTGCATGTCCCTGACCACTGTTCTGCCACTACAACTATGTACACTATTGGCATTTAAAATCTTTACTCATCAAGTTATTTGGTCACTACTTACTGCTTACTGAATGAAAAAAAAAAAGGTACCACACATTAACTTAAAATTCATAAAATAAATCCATTATATTTTGTATTTCATATATATTGGATTCAGCAACACAATGAAGCAACCTAATCTACAGTCAGAATGAGCAGAGAAGATTTGTGACAGGTTAAAAATAAACCTTCATGGCTATATAAAGCTATAAACTGATTAGAAGGTAGAAAGAGGAGATATTATCCAGTTCAGTAGAAAGAAAATGTATTAGTCTCCTTCCTGCCACTGGGGCAAAATATGTGACACCCTCAAACTAGAGGACAGGTTTATTTTGGCTCTGTTTTCAGAGGATTCATGGCTGGCTGGCTCAAAGGCAGAAAGGCGTGGCAGAGGCACATGGTGAAGGAAAGCTGTTCAACCCAGGCAGGGAAACACAAAAAGGGAAGGGCTGGGGGCAAAATAATTTGCTTCCAGTCAGCTCTCAGTGACCTGCCTCGAAACAGGGCCCACTTCCAAATAGCACATTCGACTAAGGAACGAATCGAGGAATGAGTCCCCTGTGGAGTACTGCACTCCCATGTCCCAGACACCTTCCAAACACATGACTTTTGGGGGCATTTTAGATCTAAACCAGAACAGAGAACATACTAAATTAGGAAAGTCAAGGGAGCACTAGAAGAGGTAATGGCATTTATAGTGCAGTGATCACATTTATAAAATGCCTGCAGGGACACTACACGTTTTATCAATGACTAAAGAGTCTGTACCCCTGTTTTGAAATCTGGCCTCTAATGTTAATGTATAAAGATTCTTATAAATAGCATAAAGATCTTGGGAAGAGGAGAACACCTGGAGATACCAGGAAAATAACTTCAGAAGGAATCTTCATTTAAAATCACAAAAAATTAATGAGTGTGTAAGACTGCAGCAATGTTCTATCTTCTACAAATGCAGATTTGGTTAGTGCGTACCAGCTCACTGTTGCTATGAATCTATTCAGCCTCAAGTTTTCAAACTGGTGGCCACTGCATAGATAAAATTCAAAACTAGGGGCAGCACGGTGCACTTTCCTGGTATTATGGCTCTGTCGACTGGGTTCGGTTACCCCTAAAGCAGTGACGGTGAACCTTGGGAGCTTTCAACAGCATTAGCAGTCCACTGCAGCACACATGCCATAGGCTCACCACCACTGAACCAGAACAACCAGTGTCTTAATGGTGATAAGAAATGAAACATTTTTTGATGCAACACTGGGGATCAAACACAGGGCTTTATGCATGGTATGCAACAGCTAGATTCCCAGGTTAAAAAGCACTTTTAAGAACTGTTCAAATTTTTTATTTGTAAAAATACATGTTTATAACTTTGTACATTAAGTTACTTTATACAGTTGACTATTCTAAAATGTAAATAATCAAAGACTCTCCAATATAAACATTTATATCCACAAAATAGTAAAAAATGAGGACCCTACTTGCTGGTATTTCAACTTACCTCATCTGCCTTAGCTTGCATACGTTTCCTTTCCTGTTCTTCTTCATGGAGTTTTGCTTCTAATTCTTGCATTTTTTTCTAGAGATAAAAATATCAAAAAGGATGAATTTAAAGTGTCTATTGGTGTAACAACATAGGAACATGCTGTATTTTTAAACACGGTCTTGTTAAATCAATCTAGCAATGTCAGGGCTTGAAAACATTCAGGACACTTTCCATTGTGATCAAGTAATAGTCATTTTTTAATTACAGTTATATATATTTTTGAATATAGTTAGAATTATGGGTAAAATCTATGGCTAGAGAAGGTAAATCTGGAAATTTACTGAGTGGTATTAAATATTTTGCAAATCCTGCACGGTAAAACTAAAATTAATTCAGGCAATGACAACTGAAACCAAGTCTTAGCAAGCCCTAAGAATACTCAAAACCATTTTACTCTTCCAGTATTTTCAAAAAATAACTTGCTTATGACCCTCAGGATTATAAAATAAAATTCTCTGAACTGTTTTCATTTAAAAATTTCCTATGTATTTCCTTTTTATAAGATCAACTTTATTGCTATATGTAGCAAAAATTAATTTCAAAAAATGATAACTACATCATCATGCATTAATGAGTAAAAGATACATTACTGACTTCTGCAAGGGCTTGCATCATGGTAAGTTTATTATATTCTTGTTCAAGAAGATCCAGTTTTATAAGTTGGCTCTGAACATGTGTGTGATCATGTTGTCGTTCTCTTTCTAGGCTCACCTAGGAAATAACAAAGCCCAAAAATTTAATAGTCAAAACCCTAAAAAGTTACCAACACATAGTATTTCTTAGGATCATTATGTTATTTATCCCACCTTTCAGATATGGTGAGGAATTTTAGATTATGACATTAAGAAAAAACCACAGGGGCATTAATAAATGATTGCGCTAAATGGATATTGTTTTTACTGTATACTATGTTTCATATAACTTGATTTTATATGGTAATAAGAGTATCTTTATGCCCTGGAATAGCAGCAATTTATTGGATTGAAAGCCTTTATAAACAGGTATTTTCAGTTAGTCTCATTCTTTTAAGTAGTTACTCTCCTCATTAGATGTTTTATGTTTTTCTTTTACACAAGACCACTCACTCCTATCTTTTTTTTAAAGACGGGGTCCTGTTCTGTAGTCAGGCTGGTACTTCCCTTTATAGCTTAGGGTTGGCCTTGACCTTTCAATGCTCCCACCTTGGGATAACCATGTGTCTGCATGCCCAGCAACACTTTTGTTTGTTCAGGTTTAGGGCAAATGATTTCAAAGTCTGCCTTTTATATGCACGTAAGGACTGACAGTCACAGAAAAAAAACCCATGAAAATAGAGTAAGAAGTGGAAAAATAACTAAATTAAAATCTAAAAGAAAAAGCCAAAATACTAAGTATCTGAACTTGTAAATATATTATCATCATATATATGTTTACAGTATAATCAATACTAAAAGAACTTTTAATATGACGAAACTATATTATACTTTTATCATGAATCAGTGAGAGTTACTAATTCCTTTCTGTTCACTTCAGTGGATAGTTACAGTGTGTGAACAATGTGTTAACTTGTTTCAAGTAGGGGAGCTGCTCCTATTAAAACTACTCATTTTAAATACACTGTGTAAACTTTACTGATGAACCAAGGAGTATAATCCATACTTCTATTATCTACATCTAATAGTTGTCTGCTACATATGATCAAGGTATCTTACAACTGCCTTAATGAACTAATGCCCCTTCTTTTCCACTGACTGATTCTAGAAATGTGACAAAACACAGCAATAATAAATGATTACACAAAAAGTCTGAAAGCAAGAAAGAAAAATCTTAAAACTGAAAAAAAGTAACAGAACTTAAAAGTGAACGAAAAGATACTAATGTCAAGTATCACATGAGGCACTACTGAAGATTTTGTACAGAAGATGTGCAAGAAGACAATATAAAACCTCAGGCAATACATCATTTACGACAATGCAATACCAAATGACTAGAGCACACAAATGCGGACTAAAACCAGTGAAAACCATCATGCATCAGCAAACACAAATTCATACCTACCTCATAAGCCTATCCACGCAATTTATGATGTATGACATTTCCAAGATGAAACAAAAGGATTAACTTTGAAAAACCAGGTTTAAAAAAAATGGCTCATAGTGCTAATAAAAGAATACATTAAAATAAAAATGTGGGTGGAGAAAGACCCATTTAAACAAAAATACTGTAATTAATAACCTCAACAGCATAGTAAAGAGACGTAAAGTAGTAGCATTAAGTGCTCAGAGAGAAAAAAGGTCTTTACTTCAATTAACTGTCTCAAATAACTACTGAGTCTCAGTCTGTGAGGTGCCATACCTGTTTCTCTAAAACAGATGTTCTTTCCATTTCTGCATGCTTTATCATACTCCGCATGTATTCCAATTGTTTTTCTAAAAGATTACATTTATTTTCTGCAGCTAGCAACTGAGAAGTCAGTTCTAGAATGAGTACATAAGAAAAGCAGAAATCAGCTCACCCACAAAAGTTTCAATAACAAACTCAATCTAAAATACATACAATATGTATTTCCAGTAGTTCTGGAAGCCTTTTCAAATTACCTAAATCATTCTCTTTCTACATGCCAAACAAATACTTTACAGTCAGTAAATATGACATGAACACTTGCTCCTTAAACTGCACCTGAGTATAATGTAATTTTGTAATGCCTGAAGATAATTTTTGAATAATTTTACAATTCTTATTTTGATAGAATTTCTTTCATAATTAAACAAACCTTGATTATGCTTTGATTCCTCATTCTTTGAGTTTTCCCTTTCTTGTATTTGTTCATCTAGTACTTTTTTATATTCAATTGTTTCTCTGGACAAAGTTTTCACACTTTCTTCCGCCTGAATCCTCTCAAGTTCCAAGCGTCGAATTTTATCTTGAAGATTCTTTAGAGCAGAAAATATGGCTGCCAAATATATAATAGATACTATATATACAGATAACAACATATAGAGAAAATTCACCAAAAAATTAAAACTGATGAGTGAATCCAGTGAAAGATCATTCTTGGAACATTAACTTTTATTTACACGATTACATACAAATTCCAATTGTAGAATTAAACATAAGCAAGCATGAAAAGGACTTTTTTCATTATTTAATTATTTAGGAAACAGTATTTTTTCATTATTTAGGAAAATAACCTAAGCAGGTTCTATTTCTAGGATATAATACATATTTATCGTAAAAAAAAGTAGAACACACAGGAGAACACACTGAAGAAAACAACCACCAATAATCCTATTACCCAGAGATAATGACTGTCATTTTCGGTTCTATTTATTCATAAATGTGTAAACTAAAAAAATTAAAAAGTATTCAGCACTATTAAACAGGAATTCACTCCCATAATCATATAGTTCCAAAATTTTCTCAGAAATATCTAAAAATTGAAAAATGGTCAAAAATACTTTTATTTTAAATATTCAGGAAACAGAGCACCTTCAAGTTGCACCACTTTATACTTTCATCAGAAGTACATCTTTGCCAACACAAGACTATGAATTACAAAAATCTGTTGTTATTCTGATAGGAAAAAGATGCTACTTCTGGTTATTTGGTATTTTTGTTAAAGGGTCAACAATTTCATATAAATTTCTGGCCAATTTTCTTCCATAAATTTCCTTTGCCCACTTTTCTATGAAAAAAAAGATTCCATCGTTCCATTTTATTATGTCTTTAATTCTGGTGTTTTGGTGTTAACTTGAACGGCTGGTGTTTTGATTTGTCACACAGTCATACCTAATACTTCAAGTTTTACTTTTTTGTTAATATACTTAGTAATTGCTTCCTAACCTCAAAACCTGTTAACCTTTACATTTTCTTTCATTAGTTTCATACAATTCTACATTTCAATTTTAAACAAGAAACTTTATGACAGAAATCTTCATTATAATTTATTATAAACCAAACCCACATATTTATTAATACATGTAATCATTATTTACACACATTCCCAAAAATGTTTTAGAACTTTCTGTTGTTTAAAACTTCAATCTCAATTTTGCCACATATTATATAAATATTTAAAAACTATTCTCATCAATTAATTATTTGGAATCATTCTCCCTAAATGCAAATTTACGTTAGGAAGAGATGTCATCAAAATTCTAAGAATCTACTTTTCTTATTCTTCACCAGGCATGTTTTTCTACTTACTGATAAAATTCACTCATTCAATAATTTTTTTTTAATGTGTAAGATACAACAAGTCCAATGCAGGACACTCAAAACATTTTATAACATAATCACCTTATTTTTTCTGGTATGTGATGGGATTACAATCTAACTGGAAAGAATGCACATGTAAAATACACATACACACACCTAAGAACCTGAAAAATCAACCAAAAAAGATATGAGATAGCTGCCTAAAGATTAATGTTCTATAGTATCTATTCAATTTAATCATTTCTAAACTTCTGGGGTATTTTTTATTTCATATAGTTTTTAATCACATCTTACTATGCAAGTATGGCATACATCTCTGGAACTGTTTGCTTGGCTTATCCATAGCTTTTTCTGGCAATTTCTTATAATACCATAGTTTAAAAAAATATAGCTTAAAACAAACGATTTTGTTATTTTGTTTTACCTTTTCACAAATCTGGCTATTTGATACACAAAGGGCTCTCAACTAAAGCACAGACTAAAGCCCATCTGGCTGTCTTCTTGAAACTTTTCTGTGAAAGTTTAAACCACATCTGACTCAACTTACAACTCAAAAGCTCCTTAACTGCTGTGTCCTACCATATGGGAAAGAGTTAGAAGAAACAGAGAATGAGGCTAGTTAATGTAGAAAATAATCAGAAAGTATGGTGGCTTATGAATCTTTAGTTCCTGATGTTGCTACACAAATCTGTCTCCCTGTACACTTGTCCTTCCTGTATTGGTTGTTCAATCTTCCTCCAAGTCTGTAAACCAGAAACATTCCTCTTTACCAAAGCTAGTTCATTTCTATCACAGATGACTAAATTTTTAGTAACTGTACTATTTCCAAGCTTTCTTTTAAAAAAATAAATCTATTTATTCTATCAATGGAAACATCTTCAGTCTCTTATTTTCTCAATTAATTTCGTATTTTTGGACTCATGTGATTTACAGTCATATCTTCAAGGATTGGATTTAACATATGTTTTCAGTTTTATATTTCTAACAAACTTGTCTGTTTCAAGTTAAGACATTCTAGGTGATCAAGTAATGGATTTCACACCTTTTCCCTTCTTATATCAGTATGTAAGCTACTGTTTCTTCCTGTGTATTGCCTTCTCTTGCTTGAGCTCAGAACCACTGCACCATTTATAGTCCTATTACTTAGAAATACTGTTGAGTGACGGGTACTCTATGTGGAAGTGAACAGGAATGATTCAAAGGTTTTAAACTTTATATACTGGGGAAAGAGTAGGGCATGTATTTGTGGAAAAAGAAATAAACTCCTAAATACTTGTTGAAACAGAAAAAAGGTGAAGGAAAAAAGCTGACAGACTAAAATATAACAGTATTTCATTTCCTGAATATATTCTTCAAAGCATACACTACACGTGAATTTTTATCCTACATATTATATACTTACTATATGTGGTACTGGGGATCAAACTCATGACTGTGCCACTAAGCTGAATCCCTGGCCCTATATGCAGTGTTTCTGAACATATCTGTTCAAGGTTCAATGTGTTTTGGTTATGCATGAGACTACAAATATAGGAAAACCATAGAAATGAAAGATGCTCAGTTTTCCTTAAGTAATACAGTGTTACAATGATAGGCACTTCTAAGTAGTTCTAAGAGGCACAAACACCAAAAGTAATGAGCATCAAATTGCTTTGGCTGGAAAAGGTAGTGAGTCACCAGGCACCAGACACCTCTAGCTTGCATGATAAATGTTGAGGGAGGACAAGAGACAGGGACAAAATTCGCCAAAATAGTTGATCCTCATAAAAAAGTCATCATATACTACAAACGTATACCGGCAAATTTTTTTTAAGTGTCATGTACTAAGATATCACTATACTCAGCTCTCCTTGAAACATGAGTTCCTAGGTAGAAAGAATCAATGTGATGTAAACTTCAATTCAATAAAAACCGTAGACCACATTTTGATACAGTGGAGATAACAAAAAGTCTCTGCCCTCAAGGAGCTCTCACACAGATTCTACAACAGATGTCATCTGCATTTTTCCTAACTCCTGTAGAACTAGCTACAGAAACAAAGCAGTATTCTGGGTGTACTCATTGTTTATTACTGTGATTTTCAAAGCATAAAGGATAGGCCAGAGAAGGCAGGGTTTATGAGACATTTCCCATGGTCTATTGAGGTCACTATTACTTTCATAATACTAGAAAGACTCATGTTCTTTTTATTGTATAGACATCTGAAATGATGACATTACAGCAAATACAAGTATCTTTTATTAGTGTGTAACAAAGTCGGATATACATAAAATATATACCAAAGGACAAAAGCCTCAATTAAGAACTTGCACAGATGTTTTAATAGTGAGTTTGAAACAAAATCATTTCCTTCACAGAATGCCATTTTATTTGAAAGCACTTCTGATAAACCAAGGATATACAGAGTTAGGTATCTGGCAGTCATTTTCCCCCAAAATGGAAGAAGTGAGCCTGTTACTTCAAAGATCTTAAGAGTATTTTTTTTTGTGAGTGAGGGTCAAGCCTGTCTCAGGTAGTTTTCTGAGGGGCCTGGGGATTTCAGCTTGAGGTGTAGGTGGTGTGTTAACTAAAACCTCACCCGCCTACAGGATGCAAAACTATGTTGCTGATAGGTACACAGAAGAACACAAAAACTGAAAGCCTCTGGAATGGACACAGCGCTGAAGCTGATGTCACTGACAGGACCCATTCAATGGGAAAGGCAGGGCAGAATTCAGTATTCAAATCAACACCTGTTAAGTGGGTGTGAAAACACAACAGGCGCCAACTACTCAATGTCTCTCTCTACATACCTTGTGGATTCCAGTACCACAGGTCCTGAAAAGAAGCTTTACCCATTCAAACACCTGAGGGGAGAGGAATATTTTTGGACTAATTTTGTCTTTGAGAATTTTTTCTGTCTCTTTTTTTCTTCTTTTTCTTGTTTGCTGTTTTGTCCTACATTACCTACTTTTATTTTTTCTTTTCCATGAAGAATACCAACTTTATAGAAAAATGGGAGAATGAGATAATGCTCCCGGTAAAAATACAGAGAACACACAATTTTACTCACTCAGGTTATTTTTATTAACTTCCTGTATATGACATACCTTATTCTATGCCCTTCCCAACATTCTTTGAATACCTCTGCATTTGCAAGAGAGCTGCCTCTCCTATCTATATCTTGCTGTGTTCTTCATTTTTATTTTGCCATAATCAAATGAGAGCTCTTACAATGGTATTTTAAGTTTGGGTCTGATTTATTTCACTCAGTATTATATTTTCCAGATACATCCACTTTCCTACAAACATCTCAAATTTGCTCTTTATAGTAGTATTTCATTGAGTATAGCCATGAATGAGCATAGAATCAGAACTTCTCCAGACCCTCAAGTAATGAGCATAGCCTCTGTTAATTCCTTAATTTTAGCCTTGAAAGACTCTTGAGTATAGAAGCTAGATGAGACCACTCAGAATTGACAAAACTGTGACACAATAAATATATGTTATTTAAAGCTGCTATAATTTTTAGAATTTTGTTGAGGCAATATGATTAAGTTCCAGGTACAAATACATTTCAAACTAGCCAGAGCAAAGAATGTATGAGAAAGGAAGAAGACAAAAGGTTAGAGATGACATTATTAAGGCAAACAAGTTATGTGAAATCTAAGCCATTATTATGCGAACCATGGAAAGGAATCAAAACTCTTTGTTTAAAGACAGATATAATAATCTACGATGAATGGCAATGTTAACTAGTACCTTACTTTCTTGTTACTGCAACAAAATACCTGACACCACAAGTTAAAATAGTAAAGATATATTTTGATTCATAGTTTGTAGAGGTTCCAGTTCAGACAGTTGGCTCCAAAGTTGGATGGTATGATAGATGAGAAACAGTTCAAGGCAGAGCAGACAAAAAATAGTCAAATACTTTAGAACTGCACAACAGAAAAGACAGCTCGAGGACATCTCAAGAACCAGCGGGATTTCAACCTCTGGCTCCTCAAAACTGGAAAGGTGAAAGGTTCTGCACTGAGAAGACACCCCAGAACAACACGTTCCAGAATGGTGATGACGCAGGGAAGTTGTTTCTCAGGATTGGGTTCATAGCGATCGGCAATCCAACCACTAAAACTCTATAGCCAAGAGAAGCCTGGCTACTGCGCCAGCTGGCAGGAAACCTTGACATTACCTACATGGTCCTGCTTTAAGGCACATACAGAATACAAGAGTTGTGGGGTTATGAACGCTTCCACTGATAGACATCAGAGAAAGGTCTGGGAGACCAGGTAGTGTGCCCAACAGGGCATCTGGCAAAGTCACTGTTGCACTGGAGATCCCTGAAGGCTGAAAAGCCAGGAACATGGATTGTCTGCAGAAAATCACAAAGAGTGAACAAAGCTGGCCCAACAGAGAGCCAGGAGAGCTGTAACCACCAACAGTGCTGTAGGGACAGAGCTGCTCAATCCCTTTTGAGTTCACATCTTGCTGCAGATTGTCTTGGATACCACACAAAGAACAGTAAGACTTAATGTTTGCCCTGTTGGGTTTTGGTCTTGTTTTGGTCCCATTCCTTTTTACCTTCCTATTTGAAATGGAAATGTTTATCTTGTGCCATGGACCTTTCTCCTTTGTCAAGCCACATGGCCCTAGATTCACTGGACTATGGACTATGAAACCTCTACAAACTGTGAGCTAAAATAAACCTTCTCTCCTTTACTTTGTGGATGTCAAGTATTTTGTCCCAGCAACAAGGAAGAAACTAAGACAACTAAGGATAAAAAAAAGACAACAGGCAAGGTGTACATTGTAACATATTATTAGCTAGGAATACATTATGACATAAAAGCAATATATGAGAACCAAAACAAATTTAAAAAAGACAAAACAATACCCTTTTGAAATTTCACAAGTAAAAACAGTCTTGGTTCCTGACTCATGTTACATATGACAGACTTGGCATAGGGTACTCAAGGTAGTTCTGTAGATGCTAATGTTCCACAATTATATTTTGAAGCTAGAAATAGAAGAGGAAATATCTATTCTAATTCCAAAACTATAGAGAATAAAATTAAACTTTTAAAAGCAGTGAATAAACACAAATTATATCCATTGTTAGTGTCTATTTACCTCTGCTATTGCTTTCTGGATAGGCAAATGTAGGCTTATTTGGGGAGCGACGCAATTCACTATTAAGGAAAGGTTTATCAGGTGGATATAATACATACGGAGATGAAGAACGATTAACCATATTTCCATTTGACTTTGATGGTTCGGCTAAGATATTCTGAAAAATAAAAACCAGATACTATATTAATTTGCAAAAATTTAAACCACAAATATTCATTCTTTTGGGGGGAGGGGTACCGGGGTTCGAACTCACGACTGCACACTTGCAAGGCAGGCACTTATGCCGCTGAGCTAAATCCCCAGCCCAACCACAAATATTCATGACACATTTGGCCTGTACACAGTTTCTCTAGTAAGAGACAATAGAGAGAATCCACTTGCTATATACTACATGATTCATTATTTATACTGTTTTTTTTGGGTTTTTTTTTTTTTTTTTGGTACCAAGGATTGAACTCATGACCTTGTGCTTATGCCGCTGAGCTGTATCCCCAGCCCTCATTATTTATACTGAAAAAATATAACTCAATTTTTTCTGCTGTTTGTTTGACATGTAGTCACTCTGTACATGCTAACCTCAAACTCATGGTCCTTCTGCCTCAGCCTCCCAAGTCCTAGGATTACAGGCATGAGCTGTCACACCAGGTCTCAATGCAAGTTTTAGAGAATTTGAGTTTTACAGAACATTCAAGCAACAGGTAATTCAACACTTGCACAACTGAGAACAGATTAACAGGGAACCTGGAATCAATGTTAGAAACATTCTAGGACATTATTTCCTCAGAGACTTTTTTTGAAGGCATGGGGCCTGGGGACCGAACTCACAACCTAGCCCTTGCCAGGCAGGCACTTATGCTACTGAACTAAATCCCCAACCCTTCAGAAACCAATCTAAATATCCTAAAAACAATGTACCAAACCACACCAACTACACATAAAACAAGGTGATCAAAGGGAAATTAAGAATGCAAGTCTAGATGATTAGTACATTTTTAATGTAATCTATTAAAGTAAAAATCTGTATGATCAGTAAGAAATGTGAATGAACATTCGATAACATTCAATATCCAGGAAAAGGACAATTTTCCTATTGTACTATGACACAATCAAAAGAAGGCAAATATACTTACTGGTAAAAATTTGAAACAATTCCTTTTAAAATGAAGAACTAGGCAACTTTGTAATACATCTCTTAGCTTACATATTAGCATAATGAAAAGATATAACAGACAATGCAACTGAAAAGGCTAAATTTCATAGGCTATAATTGTTTAAACAACAACAACAACAAAAAAACACCAAAGGACATTCAATTAAAATTAATTGGAGACTGGCAAGGTTGCTGGGTAAAATCAACATGCAAGAAACACTAATTCTTATGGACTAGTTAAAAAATGTAACTTAGGAAACTAAAGATCATACAATAAAAGTAAAAACTATTAAACATTAATGATCACAGGTAGAAGATAACTGCCTTCCCCCAAACAAACAAGAGAATTAATGGGATAATAAATATCTACTTAGAAACAAATACAAAAAAGGCATGCTACAGTTCACCTGGAATACTCCTAATGGAATGAAAATTAATATCCAGAATACATAAATGCCTACAAATCAGTCACAAAAGCAATCCAAGTAAAAAACAGGCAAAAGACATGGAAGTGTCATTTCATAAAAGATATAAAAAAAACAGTAAAGCTCTAGAAAAAGGTATCTAGAAAAAGATACCACTACAAGAGACTTGTTTTAATACTGCCCTGCTTCTGCGTCTATTTAGCATGATTTAGGACCTACAGGTGAGTTGATAACACAGCAAATGTTACCTGCTGTTGTTGCCATGAAAGGACACTTGAAAAAGACAAAATTGAAACTTACTGCTTTCCATGTTCATATTGGAGATTTACAGTACATTGTAGCTGCTCCCAAAAGACTGTTATGTATATACTTGTTTAAAAAATCCTTTTATGATAAAAACATTACCATTTACTATAACTAACTTCCAAGTTGGGTTTATCAATGTGGAATACGTGAGTCAATGTTCACAATCCTGAATCTGAATATATGGTTCATGTTATGGTTTTGAAGCATCACCACCAAGCCCAGTCTGGTAGGCTTATTTCTAAACTGGGACATTTCTGACACCAGAGAAACAAAATAGTCATTTTTGAGGAGAAACAGCTCCCAAGTTACAAATTTTGATGTCTCAGGTCAAGGTGATTAAGAAGATACTTTGATTTTTAAGACAATTTCAGATGTTTTCAGTGTACACTTGATACTTAGAATTCACTTAAAGCTGAATTTAGTGCACAAAAACGTACATGCTTTCTTCAAAAATGTTGAGATTTCTGTTAAGATTACCATAAGGACTAGGGTTGACTATACCCTAGAGGCACAGCTCAGCTCAACTCATCATTAAGCATTTATTGTTAGGTCTCCAAATGCTGTTTTGAAAGCAACAAAAACCCTCTTGTCCAGAGTTTAATTACACTTCCTATGTAATTCAGCCACCTACTTAATACTTGTTCTGCAGTTCCTCTTACATTTCTTACCTTCTATTGATCGAATTCCCGAATGAACTCCAATTGCTTCATTAGTTACTTCTTAATCTTCTCAACCATTTGCAAACTTGTTACCCTCCTTCCACTGATACAATGTAGTATCTGTGGCTTCATTATGGCAGCCACCTAAACCCTCAAGCTGAATAAAGTGCGACTTTCCCGGGTGACTGCATTTCCTTATACTCTTTCCCTTAGTTTCTATGAAATAACACTGCTATTCTAACTCCTTTCTTCACTATTAGTCTTTTCTCACGTGTTCACCTACTTTTCCAGTTTATCAACCTCTTACCTCCCCTACTACTGTCATCTACTGTCTCAGCACATTACCCAAAATGCTTGAGGCACTTTCTATTTTTGACAACTCTATTTCTACTCTTAAACAGTTCAACCCATCTTCCCTTCTAGGAAGATTCTACCCAAGCACTGTTACTCACCCTGGACTACTCCAGTAATAGTAGCACTCATCAATCAAACTACACTGCAGAATTGTAGTTACCTAATTACATGCAGCTTCTCTTCGGTGTCTGGCTCCTTCAGAGCAGGATTACCATACTCACGCAGGTAATTTTAGAGCCTAACAGACGGGCGATGTCTGAGCATTTCTAAACCAGCTCCAACTTCAGCTTTGTCACATTTACTTAACTTTTCTCAGTGCAGCATTTTCCAAAACATGCTGTTTGACACTCCAATTTCATAAGCACCGACTATTAAACTGATTAGTGACCCTTATGAAGGCGAAAACAACATCTAAAATCAATTGCCCCTGTCTTTTCTCCCAAACAGCATCTTCAGGGTACAATCCTAGTAATAACCAAGGGAAATGAGGGCTCTAGCCAACAGGATCTGGCAGCAATATTAATGACGGGAGAAATAACAATGCAGTCAAAGGAAGAAGCATAAGAACGAATAAAACGCACTCTAGAGAGACTTCAGGCTACTCGATGAGGACCTATTAAACTAGCGCGACTACATGGTCTCAGCGAGTTTCCACCAGGGGCCGTTACACTCACGTGACCAACGGAGCCGTGTCTTCCCGCGCCGACAGTGCCACAATGGAGCCCTGGCTACCTGGGCTGCTGGCTCCAAAGGCCAAGGAAGGGACCAGAGCTGCACAGGAGTTGTCTAGAAGAAAGCCAACGGGTGCAGCCTCACAGAGCACACTGGAAACCTGAGTGGCGTGAGATCATCGAGGCAACACCCGCTACACAGTCACAACTTGGGCCGAGGACAACCTAAACCATAAGGAAAGGTGCAAAGGCTGCCGGACAACCAAGAGCGTCTTCAAATGCCCACCGCCACTCACCGAGAACTGAGAATCAGAAGCCACAGACACCGATGCCGCCGCCATTTTTCTGGTCGCACAGCGCGTGCCTTAGCTTTGCGTTCTCGAGCTCTTCTTCAAGATTCTAGAGCCGCCCACCAGGGGCGACCCTAAGACGAACCCCAGATGGAAGGGGCGGGGGTGCTGCTGCCGGGTGTACTACACCCCCGCCACACACACACACACCGCCCCACCGGGAAGCCCACGCTTAGAGCGCACGCGGAGAGGGCAACACGTCCTAACAGACGTGCTTTAGAACCAATCAAAAGAGAGGACGTCGCCGTCTGGTCGGAAAAATCCCGCCTCTCCCCTCCGTGACGTCACAAGGTAGAGCGCGGCCGCGCCTGCGCGATGGGAACGTGCGAATCGTTAGGCGAATCTGAGTTTTGCAGTGTTGACCTGGAGGAGAAAACATGGGCTAGGGGTTGTGGTATCGCTAATGGCAACTGAATTGAAAGACTGAAGCAGACTAACAGCGAATGGAATGTTCAAATACCCCATCAGTTCCCTTGGATTAAACGCCAGAGAGCGTGAGTTTGACTCGGGGACGCCTCTCCAGGTGAAGTACTGACAATAACAGATAGGACTAGGAGGGGCTTAAAGACTTGGACCCAGTGGAAGTCAAGGAAGTCAGAGCGCAACCTTCGCGAACACATGCCCAACTGAGTCGGGGCGCTCTCACTCCAACCTGGGACTGGCTGCTGAACTAACCTGGGTCGCGGCCGTGGGCGGGGCAGGTTTGAAGCAGATTTCGCGCGCTGGGAGCGTTGGGCTGTCATTGGCCGGCGCCTGGCTTCCTTTGTGGGCGCTCCCTGCGTCACCCGGGCTAGGGTTGGGCGGGGCAGCCGGCTGACGCAGGGCCCACCGCAACCAATCAGGACTGGAGAAGCGAGGCCAAGAAGGAAGTGGGTCCGCGGCCGCGCAGTTAAATCGCAGCGAACTGCCCACTCCGTCTCCCTCCGCCGCTACGGGGCCTAAGCGGGAGCGGCTCGGACGGCGTCAGTGGGTGGGCTGGGGCGGAAGTGTAGGCGGAGGGAGACGGTGGCGACCGGAGGACCTTGCGCTCTTGCTGCTAGGCCCTGGTGGGCGCAGGGCAGGGGGAGGAGGAGGAGCCCGCGGCCCGGGCGGTGGCGGCGGCGCCTGAGTTCGCCGTAGGGCTCCGCCTTGGCGCGGGCGGCGGTGGAGGAGGAGACTGAGGAGCAGGATGGCGGCCTCGGCCCTGTATGCCTGCACCAAGTGTACCCAGCGCTATCCCTTCGAGGAGCTCTCCCAGGGCCAGCAGCTCTGCAAGGTCCGTGGGCGCCGGGCGGGCGGGGTTTCCTCTGCCGTATCCCGAGGGGCTGGGTGGCCGCTGCTCAGCACCCTGCCCGTCGCCGGCACCTCGGGGTTTGGGAGTCTGGAGCCCCAGGTTCCCCCATTCCTTACCCCAGACTCCCTTTTCCCAGAGCCTGGGCATCAGGTGGGAAAAACGCATGAGAGAAAGCCAGCATCCTGCCCTCTCCCAGACCGCCCAGAAGGGTACCCGGGCCCCATCGGCTTCCTAGGGTCTCGGGTGGGGCTGAAGGAGGCAGACACCTGTCTGTGTCGCAGAGACCTGAGGTGGAGATATTTTCATCTCAGTTTTCTGCCCGGTCTGTCCTCTCCTTCCACCAGGAGGCAGGGGACGGTTTTTGCACTTTCTTGCTAGGAACCCGAAGCCGCAAAGCTGATGGCATCCTTCCCTGTCCAGGAAAGCGAAGCGACTGGTTTGGGAACAGAATGCTCTATGATTTGGAGCTCCTCCCATCCCATTAAAGCCAGGATGCTGTCTGTGAGCAACGGTGCAAAATAAGTAGTTTCACATTTAACCACCCCTTGAAATCAGTCCTGACAGCTTTCTTAATTTATTGTAACATACTTTCTACATCTAATAAAGACAAAGAGACATACACCTTCCCTAAGGGATTATGTTGTGTTTGGCCATTTATATGATAAGTCATGCAGTTGTTTACATTAGGGACAGGTCTTTCTGATGTTTTAGACATTTGGCTAGATAGGGTAATAATTTTCTGCGACAAAAGTGAGATTTGGGACTCTGAGGTACTGACTAATGTATTGTCTTATTACAGGAATGTCGGATTGCACATCCTATTGTAAAATGTACTTACTGCAGATCAGAATTTCAACAAGAGAGGTTTGTATAATGAACAGTTTTTGACTGTAAAAAAAACAAATTATGTGTAAGGAATTGAACGTTATTCTTGTATTTTGAAGGTTTTTTTTTTAAATGATTTAGCTTCTAAGATTTTAAGTCATAAACATAGACTGTGGGAGAGTATTGGCCAAAACCAAAGTGGCTGTTATTTTACAACTAAACTTCAGTTTACATATGAGGATATAAAGGGTAAATTAATGAATGGCAGGTGTGAAGCCTTGCTTGCAGAAGTGCAAATATAAACAATTACTGTTCATCTGTTTAAAAAGGTAAAATGTAAATGGGCCCGAGGAAGGATTAGTAGGGTTACTAACTGCCTTCCAAGGGTAGACCTAGTAACTTGTTAGTAGTGAAAGAATAGTGGAACCTTTAAACAGGTGGTTCTCTTTGGAACACAGAAGAAATTAGCATAAGAAAACAAATAGAAAATGTATTCCTGAAGGTTAATTTGGCGCTGACATGTAATCCTGTACTTTAATAATGGCATGTGTGAAGATTTGGGAAGTAGAGACAAGACATAAGGGATTTTTTGCTTGTTAACTAAAGAAATTTACGTAAAACCTAAAAGAATCCTTGTATTCACATTTTTAAAAAAAATACTTGCTCTCAGAATAAGTTTTAAGCATTATGAATCATTGACTTATCCATTTACTCCAGTTTAACATTGTACCAATTATGCCAGAAAGTTACAGAAATGTGATCATATCTGTATAATTCTTTTTCAGCAAAACTAATACAATTTGTAAGAAGTGTGCTCAAAATGTGAAGCAGTTTGGGACAGTAAGTCTTATGTTTTCACTTACTATTATTAGTACTGGTCAGTTAATATTTTTTACGAACGTGAACCTTATAAAAATATGCTATGCCATGTTCTTGTGTATCTCAACATACCAAAATATTTCATGAAATAAAATTTCTGTAGACAAGTCTGATGAGGTGACAGCATTTAAAAGTTGCCAAATTGTGTCCATCTTTTAAGTACTGTCTATTGAATTTCACTGTTAAAGATTCAAATATAGCAAACTCATTATTGTAGAGAACCCACTTACTTGAATAGTCAAACTTTGTACTAAGTTATTTTTAAATGACAGCATAATTCAGGTATTTTTCGCAAAACTTAGGACAGTACCCTAGTACAAGCTGTCTTACGTTACAGTCATTGTTAGTAGTTACTGTCATTTATCACTGTTCAAAGTGCTGATCTTAGGGATGTAGACTATCCTGAGTTTCTTCTGACGGTCCGAGAGAATCCATGGGTACTCACCATAATTTATATTGAATGTGCTTATGCCATTTTTTAAAATTGAAAACGATAGTGTCTATTTTTTGTGTCATCCACATAGTTAAAAGTTACTGTTTGAATAAATGATTTTATAATTGAGTTAACCAGGTTGTTAAATTAAAAGCTTAATACTCTCAAATTCTGAATACATGAGACTTTTCTCTTGAAACATACAGTACCTTTATTTTCATTCTTTGAGCACATTTTATTGTGTAAACTCGGTATTGTGTTACATGTCCTGCAAAGAGAGTATATGTCTCATGATTGTTTTTAAATAGAAGAGTAATAGTTTCATGACTGAAATAAATATTACTTGAATCAGTGGAGATAAAAATGTCATTGGCAGGGTAAAATACTTGACAGAAAACAAATTTTTTACCTATTTCCTTAATCCCCAAAATATCTGTAACATTGGATATACTTTGTGCAGCAAATATGTTATTTCAAATGTTTCAAAAAATTGTGTAACTATTTTTCAGCCCAAACCTTGTCAATACTGTAACATAATTGCAGCATTTATTGGTACCAAGTGTCAGCGTTGCACAAATTCAGAAAAAAAGTATGGGCCACCTCAGACCTGTGAACAGTGCAAACAACAATGTGCTTTTGATCGGAAAGAGGAAGGAAGAAGGAAGGTATGTTTTGTTTATGTTATGACATCTGGAAATTAATACCAAACAGGTTAAAAATTATACTTGATACACTGAGACATGATCTGTTTTTTGGATGCCTGAAAGCAGATTATTAGGTTACAAGATAGAAAAAGTGAATTTTCTCCTCTGCATTATATAGCAATTCATGTTGATCAATTGCATTACTGTATTTTAAAAATAATTCAAGCCAGATGCACACTTACTACCCCGTTTACTTGGGAGGCTGAGGCAGAAGGATTGGTAGAGCCCAGGAGTTAAAGACCAGCCTGAGCAACATAATGAAGCCCTATCTCAAAATGAAAGAAGAAAGAAAAGTTATTCTGTGGCTATTCCTGCATTATTTGGTTGTCCCACTGGGTCAAGAGGATTTAATTAAGTAAATCTTTTCACCTGTATGCCCATGTGCTGGTCACTTGAAGTTGCTGATGTGCAACAATATCTGATAACACATTATCACATAAAATTCAGAGTTAATCTTCTGCCTTTTTATATGGGTTCATATTTGAAACCATTGTTTGTTTTTCTCTACCCACAGTGACTTAATAAGTTTGTTTATGCATGTGGCATTCCTCTGCTGATGAGCATTCACACAGGCCTCCTGTTGTCTATCAGTTTCAGTTGATTTGGAGGATGACTGTCTCTTTGAGGGGCTCCCCCAGGTCCCCACACAGCAATGTATGTACCTTAGTTGTAAGACATGTCCCTCCAGCAATTCTTGTGTGAACGAACAGAAGACAAAAACCTTATTTTATTTTTTGTAGACTTTGTCTTAATTTGGAAAGAAGTCTTTTTCCTCCCCCCTTCATTTACATACAATTGATTCTCATTGTTTGCAGTAATTTGTGTTCTGTGAAGTGGTCAGAAACATTGGTGGATACTGAGCTATCGCTCCTGTGGAAATACAAAATTAGATTCCTGCCTATGTTAGTTGACAAGTGCATAATTTATTTTGTGTTTTTGTTTAATGATGTCTTGTATTATTAATTGGACTCATGATTATCAGCATTAGTGACGCGTGCACAAAGCTTGTCTAACACATACTTTTTTTTGGTAAGGCACATCACAGCCTTCTTGAGTTTAGGAATGCTATACAGTACTTCAACACTGTCCCTTGTGACCATTTCAAGCATATCAGAATCATCAACAGAAAGCATAAAAGCCTGAAAAACGCAGTACTAAATGTCGGGAAAAGGACAGTTGTTTGCAGTACAAGAGCTAAAGCAAGGAAGTGTGTCGCCTTGCTCAGTAGAAATGTGTGCTTTCTGGTGTCACAAGTTTTTCATTACTCTATCTGTATGTGAATGACAACAAATTTGTTACAAGTATTTATTTTGGGTTACAGACACATTTTAGTAAACAGGCAGTCTGGAAACAATGAGAATCAATTGTATATGTTATTTAAGCTTTCCTGTTTCTCTGTAAATTCACAATACTTACTGTTGTGGAAAATTTCAGTAATTACACAGAAATAGAATTCAGGCTAGATTGCGTGAAAGTGTATCAGTTATTTGTGCTTATTTTCTAAGAATAAAGGTAACTTGTTTCTCTTCAAATTAAAAATGCCTCAAAACTAATGGAAGCACATCAATCAGCCTCACCAATTTTATAGTCCTTTGAACAAGCATTTTCCCAAGCTTCAGAAAAGTGTAAATTTACTTTGGTTTTGCAAAAATTTTGAATGCATGCATTCACTAATTTTTGCATGTGTATGTGCCGTGTAATTGGAAGTTGAACACTTTTTATTTCGCTTATGGCCAGCTTACATATGTGCTTAATTTAACACAAATATTTTCTTAAAAGGTTGATGGAAAATTGTTATGCTGGCTCTGTACTTTATCATATAAGAGAGTTTTACAGAAGACAAAAGAACAAAGAAAGAGCCTGGGATCTTCACATTCAAATTCTTCATCATCATCTCTTACTGAAAAAGACCAGCATCATTCAAAACATCATCACCACCATCACCATCATCACCATCGTCACAGCAGTAGCCATCACAAGTAAGTACTGTGAAATGCCATCTTCTAAAACCCCTTCTGGCATTCTAATGCTACGTCAGTGTTTATACAGGTGTTTATTTGCAGATATTGACTGTGTACTAGTCTGGCTTACATGATCTGGTAAACTTACTGAGTCTCTAAGACTCACCCTACATTATGAAGAATATACAATTATGCAGTCAGATTGTTTAGCTATATGTTATAATTATAGGACATTTATGGAATAAATTTGTAAAGTGGTTATAAGTAAAGTCAAAATAGAAGTGTATCAGTTAACACTTCAATGATTTCAGTTATTAAAAGCCTCTTCATTTTTGCCAATTTATACCAGTAACTGAAAAGTATACAGTCTTTCATGCAGAAGCCATTGTAGCTTTATCGTTTATAATGTAACAGAAGCTTTCTTTTTTCTTTCTCTTCTCTCTCTCTCTCTCTCTCTCTCTTTTTCTTCTTTTTCTTACATGGATTTCACCCAGGGCTTTGCTCATAGAAAAAGTGAGCTACATGCCCACCTGCTTTAGAAGCATTCTTAGAGGTTCTCAAAGTGTAAGAAATACTATTTTTAACTAGTGGTAATTCATTATTTTTTAAAAGACAAGAACACTGTTCAAATACAGAAAATGGATGCTTAGGATATTTTGGAACACATAATAGTTCTAAATAAGATTTGATGATAAGCGCTTGTTAGATGATGAAGATTTTGTTTATTTTTACCATGTAAAAGTAAACGGGGTTTTCTAGGTATGACAGTGGTAGACTGCAGGGCCAAGGGCAGTGATGCTAACCTGGCAGATTGAGGAAATCTTACAGCCTTTTGTCAGATTATCCTAAGGAGCAAAGGAACATACATCTTTCTTGTTTTTGCTGCTTTTTTAAGGAAAAAAAAATGACAAAATAACTACATACCATAATGGTATGTTCCAGGCCTTTGGGTTTTTTTTGTTTTTGTTTTTGGTTTTTTAAACAAGGTCTCACTATGCAATTCAGGCTTACCTTGAACTCACTATGTGACCGAGGCTAGCCTCAACCTTGCAAGGATCCTCCTGCCTCAGCCTCCTAAGTGCTAAGATTACAGGTGTGCCACCACTCTGGCTGCTAGACCTAATCTTAAAGACTGCCAAAATTGTCTTTTTCCTGTTCTTTATAGCTAAATTTGCCATAGCATGCTGTAAAACAGCATAGTTTTGTTTGTAGGGATAAAATTACATGGCAGTAACTTTTTCTTCAGGTTACTAAGTCAGTTATGTTTGTGTACAGTGATCTGTATAAAATAGCATAATATTTGCATATGACCTGTGATTGTCCATTCTTGTATTACCTTTTTGTTATTTGGCAATACAATATAAATGCTGTATAAATAGTTATTTTACTGTATTGTTAGGGAATAAAGAAAATCCATTTCTTCAGTGTGACATCTGTGTAAGCTTCTTGTTGCTGTGATAAAATACTTACAAGAAACAACAGAGGAAAGATTTATTTTGGCTCAGGATTTCAAGTTTTCAGTACTTGGTTGTCTGGCTCCATTGCTTTTAGGCCCGTTGCAAGGCAGAAATATCATGGCAAGGAAGATTGCTTACCTCATGGCAGCCAGGAAGCAGAAAGAGAAGAAAAATGTCAGAGGGGAAAGAGACCAGGGACAAGATACACCCTTTAAAGGGAAGGCCCAGTGACCTTCCTCCATCTGGTTCCCAATAGCCCATTCAGCTCTGAATTCATCAGTAGGTTGGTCCATTGATGAGGTTAGTGTCATTGTAATCAAGACACCGCTTCATACTTCTACCTCTAAATGTACCTCTGAACAGACCTCTGAATGTTTCTGCATTGTAGATCAACTCCTCAATGCGCGATTCTTTGGGAAGCACTTCATATTTAAACCATAACAACCCCCATTATGAACGTGACTTCATTTCTCCATCTTCAGTTGGTTGATTCCTCAGATGGAGAACCTGAAGATATAGATGGCCAGTTGTACTATTTTTATATTTGGTCACTAGTGACCATTTTTGAACAACCAGTTTATATGTAGGGTTTTGTCATTTTTTTGAGACAGGGTCTCACTATGTAGGTCAGGCCAACTTGAGCTAACTGTGTGGCCCAGGCTGGCCTTGAACTCACTGTAATTGTCCTGCCTCAGCCTCCAGAGTGCTGAGGTTAGAGGCACATGCCATCAGGCCCAGCTTTAGGCATCTATCTTGAGTGGATTAGAACAAATATGAGGAGCATACGTACTGTAATAGGTGGTAATTGGTAGGCAGTGGATGATGTGAAGGCGAGGGGTGGCAGTAAGGTCATTTTGACTTTGGGAGTGGTCAGTCTTAAGAAATTAAGGTGAGAATTCCAAATGTTTCTGTTTACTGATTGTTAATATATGGCTGCTTAGTGCTGCTATTTCATGTGTGATTATATGACTTGCTAAAATGAAATTATAAAAGAAACAAATTTCTCAGGGGAGTTTGCCACTCATTGCCATAATAAAAACTAACTTGGTTGATGGAATTACAGCTGTTTCACGTTTATTTGTTTACAGCTGATTCTTGTCTATGTTTTTACTTTTCCCTCTAAAGCACTGTCATAACTAGGGAACAGTAAATTTTATGTGACTTGTTTAATGTTCATGTCCTTCTGAGCTACATAACCATTTGACAGATGAGATGTTGAGTGATAAGGTAGGGGTTAGGGAATGATTTATTGGAGTGCAGGTACAACAGGAAGAAACATAGGGCTCAGAGTAAATTATTGAATGGTTGTTAATTTTTCCCAGTATTTGCAGCATGATTTCCTCAGAGTACTCACTGAAGAGTTAGTCCTTTGGAGATGATTTGTAGGCAAGTAGGAAAGAATCTGAGAAATTAAAGATAGTCTTCAACCAGCTTGACACATGATTCTGAGCAACTGAAAAGAAAAAGCTTTGATTAAGGATTCTAGGAAAAATCTTTATTTAAAAAAAAATGCCATTTTTTAAAAATTTTGTTTGCTGTACTAGGGATCAGACCTGGGGTCTAGCTAATGCAAGGCAACCGTTCTACTCCACCTCTAACCTCAAAATGTTTGTTACCCCTAAAGATACACATTTTCTTTATGAAATAGTAAAGGCAGGTGCACGTACAGTGAGTCTTAGATTTGATGATTATGGAATTCTGTTTTTATACATTTATGCTCATATACCTCAACCCTTGTTGTGATATTAAATTGAATTACGGAGATTTTAAGAAAAAAAGGCCCTCATTGTAATACCTGTTCTAAAGAATTTAAGTTGGCTAGTAATTTTTGATTAGAATGTATTCAGTATATTAGCTCAAGTGAAAACTTAATTTCACCTGTCTCTGAATATGATTATAAAATTTTATTTATAACATTTAATTCCCATGGAGGAAACATTTTATGAAATACAGATGTATTAAATATACATTGGTGGCTGGGTGTGGTGGCACACGCCTGTAATCCCACATGCAGGAGGCTGAGGCTGCCTGGGCTGCAAAGCTGAATTCAAGGCCAGTCCAAGCTGCCTAATTGAACTTTGTCTTAAAAAGACAAGAAAAGAAAGTTTAAACACGTATTAGTATCAGATATTGTTTGTGTTTTTCAGAATCAGCAATCTAAGTCCAGAACAAGAGCAGGGACTGTGGAAACAGAGGTAAATACATTAACATTTTCTAAAGTTTTTGAAATGTATGTTTTGTTTTGTTTTGTTTTGATGGGGATGGGTACCGGAAATCAAATTTAGGATCTCGTGTTTGCCTGGCAGGCACTGTGCTGTTGAGCTAAATCCCTGGCCCTTTGAAATACATTCTTAAAATTGTGATACTCCTTTAACTTCGTTACATAGGCTTTCAAAAAATTTTAGTGATACTCAGTACTGTTTTAGAAAACTTACAATTTGGTGCCTGTTCCCTTTTTACTCTAATAATTCTTATTATTAATGTTTGGTTTCAGCCATAAATCCTCTGCAGCAATTCAGAATGAAACTCCAAAGAAAAAGCCTAAATTGGAATCTAAGCCATCTAATGGAGATAGGTAAAAAATGAATTCCTTAGTGTTTGCAAAAACAGCTATGGTTGTTTGCCAGTCATTTGATAAGAGCATAGAAATATGTTATCTTCTGCATTGACTTCTTTAAGTCACCTAGAAAAGTTAACATTTTAACTTAATTTTGGCAATAAGAAAGTGGCACTAAACTATGTTCTAGTTGGGGAATAAATTTGGGTATTGCAAAAAGGAAACATCTGAATAGAGAACATTATCTTAATTGTTCTTCAAAAAAACACAGATCTGATTGTAATTTTTGATTGACCTGCTTAGAAAATGTTTTTAGATTTAAAATAGGAGTAGGACTTTGTTTTAGTTCATTAGCCAAAAGTTTGCTGATGTTACTGTACAAATTGGCTGCCTATTGCTTTACACTAGAAGTATTGACCCCCTAAAAGCTAATACTGAATTATATTTCTGCAGGTGTATGTAATGTGTGCCATTAGTAAGGTAATTTGCCAGTTGCATCCATTTCTGTCAGGTACATATTTTTTTGCATTAGCCTTAAGGATGTTTGTGGAATTGTCTTAATTTATGCAATTTGAACACCTGCTAATTTTCCTTCTACTTCATTTAACTATGTTTTACTTTTTTTTCTTTTTAGTAGCTCTATAAATCAGTCAGCAGATAGTGGGGGAACAGACAATTTTGTCCTTATAAGTCAACTGAAAGAAGAAGTGATGTCACTTAAGCGTCTCTTACAGCAAAGAGACCAGACCATTTTAGAAAAAGATAAAAAGGTAAGAACATGGTTCACTGAAGCCTGGTAAGATTTACATTTTGACTCTTGCTTGATAAGTACAACTTTTCTTTTAAAAACTTGGTAATATTTGTTGTATATGATTCTTAAGAGATAACTTTCACAAGCCCATATTAGAATCAAAATCATCTAACAAAGATAAGTAAAAATTCTTTTTTAGCATTCTTTTGTTTCCTAGAATAACAGAGCTAATGGAGTAGTAATAATTTTTGAACATTAGTTTTCAGTAAGCATGCAATTTTAAAAAGATTTAATATCTTAGTTTGTAAATGAGATAAAAATGAAGTGTTGTCTAAATTCTTGTCATTTAAGAAAGTAGTTGAATATAGTCCTAATACATGTATCACTTCAGATCAAATAACTGACAAGAAACAGTCTGGGAATTTTTGGGTTGGTAGTGGATAATAATGAATAGCACACAGGTGTTTAGGATCATTGAGTTACTGGGGCTCAGTTTCTCAGTTAAGAGAAATATCCTATATGTTGTCTGTTTAGGGAAAAGAATAATACTAACAAAATTACAAACACATTTAAGATTTTCTTATGAAATCAGAATGGTGTAACAGCAAGTAGGCGTGGAGCTGGAGGCAAGTCATCAGCCACACTCAGCTTCCGATTGCAGTTCTAACACTTTCTGTGTGGCCTTCAACGAGTGCCTTCATTTCTTTTAAGCCCTAGGTTTCTTACGTTAAAAATAACATCAGAACTACTTTGCAGGGTTATGATGATTAAATGAGTGTGCAAATTATATTATAGCTCCTGGGATGCATGAGTGCTCATAGGTGCTATTAATAAAGTTTTTGTCATCTCTGAGGATAGAACCTGTTTTTGTGCTTGTTTTATGGTCCCAGACAGTGTAAGTTGATCTGTGTTAAATACCTCATGTAGCAAGAGAATATTAAAAACATAACTTTTAAAAATATGAATAAGACATGATCATAAATAGACATGGGAATCATGTGTCTCTGAGTAGCTATTGTAGTAGCTGAGCTGGCTTTTATGTCTACTGTTGAGCAACTTTTGTGTTATGGTCTCCCACACTTTGATAGTTAGTGAACTAAAATTTTAAGTAAATTCAGTGGATGAAAATTCAGATTGGCATGTAAGACAAAACTAGGATACTTATGGATATCTCTTTCTTGTAGTTCTTTTTGATTGATAATACTTTTTTTAAGATTGAGATTTTATGGAAATATACTCTGCACAGAATTTGAGACACAACCAAATTATATCTAATTAGTCTTGAGAAAAGTTGAATAAGATGCCAAGTTTCAACACAAGAGCAGTGATTCAAAAACCAGGTATCAATAAATTATGTGTACTGACTTATTTTTTTTTTCCTTTGACTAGTCTGTATTTTTGAAAGTATTTGAAATTTTCTGCTATTGATGTACCTCTTCAAAAGAGAAACACAAAATAGCAATGAGGGCTGGGCATGGCGGTGCACACCTGTAATCCCAGCAGGTGGAATGCTGAGGGAGGGGGGTGTCTGCAGGTTCAAGGGCAGCCTGAACTGCATAGTGAAACTATGTCTCAAAAAGATGAAAACAAAAGAAAAAAACACCGATGCGGTTTGAAATTAGCAGAGTTATAAGGAAAATAATTATAAATCTAAAATAGTTGCACATTTTTAACTTTTTCTTGCACATCTCGGACAACCAAATTGTTTTCCTGAATATGTCATAAATAGTTATTCAGGTCTTATAAAGCCAAACGCTGTACTAAAGTGTGATGATGCAGACAGGTGATGAGACATGTGTCTTCCAGAAGGTGACAGTCTGGAAGCAGCTCACAATGTAGTAAGTAGAATAATTTAATCCACAGTGTGAATTGGCATTTCAGAACAGGAATTCTTGTATGAAAAAATAGAAAGAGTGAGAATTTAGTTAAACTCTGAATCTGTCAAAAATGACTTACTTGAGTATAAGACACTGTAACTTCCTGCTGAAGTTATGCATCTTTCGCTTTACTAGGTACTGGGTAATTATGAAGAAAAATATATAAATTTTTTAAGCTCACAAAGTAAACATTTAAAAATAACCTGAAGCTGCTTCTATATGGTTCTGCTAATGAAATTATTTTAACAATTTTTAGTTTAAAGTTAATGAGATATTTCATGATTTATGTCATTCGTATATTTAAAAAAAAAATGATGTAGTCTTTGCTTCCTCAAACTACGGGGGATCTTTTTTCTTAGATTTGTCTAAGATAGTAATCCTTTTCTGTGCTCATTCTACATTAGTTTTGTTCTCTAGTAAAATTAGTTTTTACCTCAAGTAAAAATGGCATCTTGGTGATATAATCCTGGACAAAGTTTATAAATAAAACAACTGCTGGGTGATGAGAATGTTCCCTTTATACTTTATTAGTGAAAAGATTATGTTAACCTGAAACCAGTTTAAGTGTTGTTTAACATATACTATATTTTAACTTAAGTACTTCCTCAAATATTTTCCTTAAGCTTTTCTTTCAGTATACCAGTTGTCAAACTATCCAAAAACAAAAGAATTTCTCAAAAGTTTTCCTAGTCAGGTATTATCTTATTGGTTTTTTTGTTTTGGTTTGGTTTTTTAGTACTGGGAATCAAACTCAGGACCTGGCACTTGTCAGGCAGGTGTGTCTTCTGAGCTGTATCCCTGGCCCCAATCAGGTTTTATCTTAACACTAAAATTGTATTCTAGGAAAGTAGACAAGACTCATCATTTCATAAGACAAATTCTAGGTGGATTATAAAACTGCTATTGACATCTTCCCTTTTTACAATGAATGAGTTTATTGTAAAGAGTATTTTTCAATAGTCTGTATACATGGGCAGAAATTACCTGTGTGTGTGCACACCCATGTGCATATGTGTCTCCTTTTTCTTTTAATCTTAGTTAACGGAACTAAAGGCAGACTTCCAGTACCAGGAATCAAATTTGAGAACAAAGATGAACAGTATGGAAAAAGCTCACAAAGAAACTGTGGAACAGCTTCAGGTAAATGATGTTGTGTATATACAGTAACAGTCAAGGAAGGCTATCCTTAGATATCATTGACTTAGTGTGAGTGAATATCACTGTTTAATGCATATTTGTTGCATTTTCTGTTTTAATGTTTTTAATCCTGACCCCATTAAAAGGTTATTATTTGAAATCACTTGAAAGACAATTCAGTACTTTAGTCCTAGAAACTTGCCTAAATTTGAAATGGGGTTTCAGAAAAAGATAGTATTAGAATGTGTTTACTTGAACATTACATTAACAGCAAAAAATTAAAGAGTATATTCATGGAACTAAGGGTTAAATGGGGTCATTAGTGCAGTTATTTATCCTTTTTATCTCCAGATCATGAAAAACGAGATGAATATTGAAAACTAATTCTCAGGAGTCTTGAATGAAGGAAATGTTGTCTGCAGTGATTTAAATTAACAGTATAGTTAACCTGTATACTATGACTTGCAAAGTGCCAGACAACTCCTGTGTGCCAACAGCTAGTCATCCATTCTCAACCTCAGAGCATTTTAAAGTGTATTGAGCAGGGCTTAAATATGCAGAATGCATGCTGTTGAGGGCTATCAAAGTAGCAAAAAGGGTAAAATATCACTTCCAACATGAATACAGAGTATTCTTTTCGTAAAGCTTGTTACTACCTGCATGATGGGAATTTAGAAATGAAACCACACTAAATCACATAGTCTCTGTTTCATGAATTCTCGTATATGTAGAGCTGATGTTTGAGTAGCACACTTTTTAAAGTCCAGAGATTTAAGCCTTAAAAGAATAGATGATGTCAGCACATAGACTTCAGACTTAATGAAAGAGTAGTTTTGAAAGAGGGAAAGCCAGCCAGCCCACCCCTAGTTTTTGTTACTTTGTTTGCTTTAAATCCTGTGTTAAAGGATATTGACTAGTCTCATGTTGTGGTTTTGTATCTTTGCAAGTAGCTTAAATTGAGTAGGACTTAGGTATCTGCTGATAAAATCAAAGTACAAATTGTCTGCCCTTAAACCTGATTTTACTATTAAACAAAATTTTGAAGAACTTCTCATAAAACCTGGGACATAGTAGACATTTAAGTAACTTGTTAAATGAGTGATTTATGGAAATGCCCATCTGCCTTCTGTCCTGAGAAATTGCATATATCATATATTAGGCCTCTTGTGTATTAATTTCTGGTTTTCACCCACTAGCAAGTACTACTTTTAGTTTTTTGATATTCTAATTAAACAGCAGTGAATGACTACTTGGAATATAATCTTCCACCTGATCTCTGAATTAATGTGATGTATTCAGTGCTCTGAGGTAAATCCAGAATGAGATAACATCATAACTATGAGCAGTACTTAAGTATGATTTAACATAGTACTATCCACTGCTCAAAAAAGCAGTTTTTTAAAACTAGTTGCAAACACTGGAAAATTTTTGCTTTACCCTTAAGCCTGCTTCCTCTTAGTAGCTGATGTTTTATATACCATAGTAGCTAATATTTAAAGTAGGACATTTTCAAAATTATTTCACATGTGCTTTCTTACTCTACAATCACTGAGTTATATAAAATACTCATTTTACAAATGAAACTGTGGTCAGAAAATTAGTAAGAAATAGAAAATTTCACCTGTTCTGCATTGAGCCTACAACTTCAGGTTTTTCAAAGGTATTTTTGTTTTGTTTTGTTTTGCTTTTTAATCCCACCATTCCCTGCACCTTTTATGTTATTTCTAGAAACCCTATGTCATAACTAAATGCCATCTTCTACCGACTCCTTTTTGTAGCCAGTGTGGGGTTCTGTAGTGAACTGGATAAACATAGTTATTTTCTAATTTTTAAGAGTGGAATATGATAACCTGCATAACAAAATTTGTCTTGCTGTAATAACTCATATTTAAACTTTCAAACATGGGATTAAGTACTGAAACTCACTCAATAAAACAAATGTGCAAAATATCCCATAGACTTCCAAAGAGAAATTTTGTTCTTTTAATGTAGGTAAGTGGCTAAAAGGAGAAACTAACAGTTGTATGCCTACAATATACCAGTTATTATTTTAGGTTGCTTTATATATTTGATTAGTTCTTTTGTTTTTAAAGAAGTGAAGTTTCTGTATTACACATGAGAAGATAGACTCCAGATAACATAGTAAGTAAGTGTCAGAACCAGGATTTAAAGCAGGAGCTGTGTAATTCTGATATTCTTTCCTTGAGGGCAACATATAACTTGCTTATGATTCTAAATAATTTCGTTTGCTTTTGCAGGGAGCATAATGAAGAATTTTTAAGATAAAGTGTTGTAATGGGTATATAGTTAAGTGTTACATTGTATAATTAACACATTTCTGCCAACTTGAACCACCAGTGGTACATGCATGACTAGATTCATAATACAAATGAGTCTAATGACTTTCATCAGTCTTCTTACTAATAAAATTTATAAAAAGCCAACCAATGACATAGTCATCCACGTACCACTGATGACTCAAGCCGCTAGAAGCAAGTTATAGGAATTACATCCTCATTGTGAATATGTAAATATTTATTACGCTCAAGTTAAGATAAATTTGGATTTGTATCCCTTTAACAACTGGTGCACAATTTATCTGAAAGGCTTTTCTTACATAACTTACCAACAAGTAAATGTGTTGGTCATGTGATTAGGCACTAAATACATAAATGCAGATTGAAAATTTGCTGCCAGAGCATTAAAAGGAAAAACTGCTTTGAAGACTTAATATTTGAGATTTTTGTATTTTGTACTTAGAATATAAAAAGTTGATTTTTAAAAATTTCTTGATTGAGAAAAGATAAAATGAAGATTCACTTTGTAGCCATTCATCGTATCAGTATAAATATTTAAGTATGAGTGCTTCTTACAGATCTGAAAGGGGTCTCTTTGAGGCAGTTTTGCAGACGTTGTCTTTTTTCATGTTCTTCATGACTTTATGTTTTGAAATTTTAATTTCTTAAATTTTCGGGTTTTGGCTGGCGTGTCTGTTATAGTTATAAATCAAATACGATATGGCTGTTAAGGAAATATTTTTAATTACCACGGTGCCTGGTGTGCTGAGTAATAAAACAATCATTATGAGTGTGCTACTTGACTTTCTGTGCCAAGCATCTCAATCAGCTGGCCCTCTGAATTACTCAAAGTGTTGTTTATATCCCTTCTGATGATTTTTAAAGTTTGAAGTCAATACTGAGTTTGAAAGTGAAACTTCATTGTTACCTCAGTTACTTAATAACTATTAAGTAGAGCAAAACCCTATTTATCATGCAACTAAACATAAAATGACTTCATTAAAGTAGCCGTAGCACTGAGAGTATTGCAGTTTAGGCTTATAGATCTTAATTAGGAAGAATTTGGGGGAGAGTGAGGAAATGGAAGTACAAATGCTAGAAAATGTCTATATTTCATTAAACTCCTTTAATGTGGCATATAGATGATAGAGTATTATACAAAAGCTAAATGTAGAGTAGAAAATGAAGTGCTAAAGTAAAACTCTTGTCTTAACATTTAAAAACCTATGAAGTAAACTGCTCTTAAAACATAAACCAGAGGATACTTCATGGCAGGGCCCAGGTTCTAAACTCTTTATTACTCTTTACATTTTGGCTCAGAAACTTTAAAAGTGTGTCATTGAAATATTTGTATATATGAGGGATCCTCATTATGTTAACTTTCCAAAGATTAGAGATTATGTAGAATGGCAGAGGCAGTCAAAGTATGAAAATACTCTGGACGTTTCTACTTACTCAGTCCTCCTTACTAAACACTAGTGATTGTCATAGTACATTGGATCAAGGACTTGTGTGTTTGTCAGTGATAGACGAGATACTTTATAATGAAATGCAAATTCAGCTTAGATCATTGGCAAAGTGAAATTTAGAATCTTTGCAAAAAAAAGTAGGCGTTATTGAAATTAAAAACAGTGATATAAAACTGCTTAGATCTTACCAACACAATGCCAAATGACTGGCAAGTAATAGATACGTAAGAGAAATTGTGTGTCATTAAGAGAGGTCTCTGAGAAAGTGATGAGTATTTTTGCAAAAATGATCTGTCTTACACTTGTTCTCCAAGAAGGTAAATATCAAGTGAAAGACTTTATGTAGCTTGCTGGAAAATAATCTCACTTGATTCATTCTTCCATTGTTATTAATTAAAAACCAATTTATTGAAATAGTTTTCATGTTGTAAATAAAAGACTTAAGTATTTTTTCCTGTATTAAACTTCGAACCTTCTTTAAAATGCATTCACTTTATTACTTTTTTTGTAGCCAACTGTGTCTTCGGACAGCAATTATATTAATATAGACATTTACCAACGGGACTAATGAACCAGTCTACAATCTTCTTTCTACTTATCTATAACCTGAAAAGGATGAACTTAAATATACTAACTCATTTGATCTATTCGTTTTTCAATGCAATCTTTTGTTACATAAATGAGCAGTATTAAAGTTAAGTAGTGTTTTTCAGGATGATTCAATATGTCAGACTTTAAATCTTGAATTTTTGTCTCTCACAGGCTAAAAACAGAGAACTACTCAAACAGGTTGCAGCATTGTCAAAGGGTAAAAAGTTTGACAAAAGTGGAAGCATACTAACATCTCCTTGAAAAGATATTTAAGTGTTTCTGCTTACAATGTAAATTTGGGGGAAGAATTCTGTGAAGCCCTTAAATTCTGTGTAGTGCAAAAAATATTTTTACACATCAGATGAATTGATGTGTTTCTTATTCACTTTTGTAACTGATATATAGCATTTTTTAAGTTGTAAAATATTAAATAAAACTTCAACTGGTTTGAAGTAACTTTTTAATTATTTGATATCCAAGAACTTTTTGCCAGCAATAGTATTAAACAGTTGTAAAGGAGTGCATGAGTAGTGCTCTTCATAAAATGCCACATGCAATAATAGAGTAGGTATGGTGTTAGGAAGTCAGAACAGCAGGGTTTTAGGGGGTTTTTATTTGTTTAACACTATGCTAGATTCAGATAAATAGTTTTCAATTAGAAAAACAAAAACTTTTAAACAAGGAATATGATTAACACTGGTATTTTGGAATTGTATTTTTACTTTGCATCAACATGAATTCATGAATTTAGAGAATCATGGTGCTTTTATTAAATGAACTTGATTATATGTAAATACGTTTTTAGAAGTTATATCATCATGATTTAGTAACCTAGCATTTTCATTATTAGTATAGACATCAGTGTTTATTGTACAGTATCCTGAGGTAAAATGTGTTTTTGTTTTGTAAAAAACTACTGTAGATTTTTACTTACAAGTGCCTTTTTGCCACCTAATGTTTTTATTTATAGGAATGCTGATCTTTTGTACATAGTTTGTTTTAAAATCATGTTTAATGTTTGTATATAAATGCATATGTACAGAAGCCTATTTCAAAAAGAAATCAAAGTTGCTAGTAACATTTTGAAGTTGCATTAAGAACTGATAATGCATATAGACTAGATGATTTTGTGATTAGTTTCTGTGTGATACTGGGAAGCTGTTGGTTACTGAATGCATTGAATTATTTTGAAATAATTCCCTAAAGATTTAATTTTAAATCATTTCTGATAAGAGTAATTTTATTTTTTGTTATATGGCTTCGTGTTCATATTTTGTGAGTTACATGGTTTGCTTTATATTTTTAATATAAAATTCCTCTAAAATTTATAATGTTTCTACAGTGGTCCATATATCTGTGTACCCTATAATTTGTGGGACTATCTAAGTTAATATTTATGTATATCATACTTAGTTTATAAATTTAATGCAAATTTAGAAAAAAATTAAGTAACTTTTTATAATCTAATCTATGCTTATCTTAAATTGGAGTCTTAAGATTCAGGCACTATGTATAAGTCAATTGTCTCAAAGTCTTTAAATTTTTCTATATAAATTAAAGATGGTGCGAGATAGGTTATATGAAGTTATTGCCTAACTATAGTCTGATCTAGTAGTTTTTAGTCTGCAATGGGATTTGATCTATTTAATTTCAGTTCAGATTTTTAGTTCAGTTTTGAAAGCTCAGGCATTGTTAAATACACTGTATAGGATGAAAGAGTTCATTCCTTTAGGAATTTATGAACAAAGATAAATCTGTTTTAAGTAAATTTTTATTAAATTGATGAATTTTGAATGTTTTTAGAAAAATGTTGATTATGAATTTCATAACAAAGTTTGGCTTTCTTAAGACCACGCAATGATTGTAACAATTCTTATTAATGTGATTTGTGTTTCAGTTGAGTTTCCTTACAGTTGTTCATTGTTCATTATAAAATGATATTTGTCCAATTTGGAAACGTACAATCTAGGGTCATTTTCAAGTAATAGTAAATGAGTCAGTAAGATTTGGAAAAAATTAAACCAGCTATTTTTATGAGCTCTTCATGCATACTAATCTTAAATTTAGTATTTCTCAACAATTGTAGATAATGCCTTAACATGGATTTTAATGTTTGCAAGATTTACTAAGTTCACAAAATAATAGTCGTTATCTTTCATTAAAATTTGTAATGTTTTATATTCTGGTTTCATAGCCATTTGTCAATCCACAGTGGTCATTATGGTTCTAAAATAAACTTTCAAACTTCTTATACCTTATTGGAGATGCTAGAAAAGAAACCTCCTCCCAACCCCAGCTAACATCAAAATTAAAAATCAGTTTTAAATAATAAAGCTTTGTGGTTTTCAGGACTAAAATCATTAAGGGGCTTCACAGTATTTAGTCCTAATTAAAAACCTTCTCTTTGTTCTACAACCTTATTTATAAATTAAATTTTTTGCAATTGTATAAACTAGTAATTGAATCCCAGTCTGATCTATAGTGTATTGACATAATGAGCTGATATTCTTTAAATGTGGACCAGTAAGGAGAGATATTATGGTGTTATGTATTGTGCTTTTAGCCTGTTTTCCACAGTTAATTAGCATTTAACGGTGAGGGTCATTTTGACTCAAGCTATTTATGTATTAATAGCCTTGTGAATATTGCAGTCCTTTTTAGATTGTATTGGTCTAAATATGCATTCTGCAGTGAACCTGTTAAGCCCTTCAATGTACATATTACTGAAATACTGTACTTGTACACATCTGACTATTGACATTTTGTACCTTTTTTCTAAATCCAATATTTCACAATAAAATCTTGTCAAAAGCATTGCATTTATTTCCTATTCCTAATGTAATTAATTAACATATATTTAAAATTATTTCTCTTTAACAGTTTTGAAGGCCAGAATCCAAAAATTGGTATCAGTGGACTAACATCAACATGTTGTGAGGGCTGGTTTCTTCTGTAGGTACTGAAGGAGAATTTATTACCTTGTCTTTTTCAAATTACTGAGTTGCAGTGCTTGAATTCTGTGAGCTCAGTGTTCTTCCATCTGCAGAGCCAGAAGTGTAACATCTTTACATCGCTCTCTTCTTGTCTTCACCTGGTCTTCTCTCTTAGGTCTTATAATCTCTCTGTATTCTCTCTGATAAGGGCCTTTGGACAGCATTGTGTCCTGTCTTAAGTGCTTAACATAATCACATGTGCAGAATCCCTGCTTTTCACAGGTTGCAGGAATTGTTGACATGGATGTCTTGAAGAACCACTGTTGAGTCTACTGTAAAGCTCAACATTTTCCTCATTTCCCACCATGTAGTCATGAAGCCATTTTTTTCCTATATTTGAGAACCAGTGCTATAAGAAAAGGCATGAAGTGAGACAAATGGCTTATTGAATAATGAGTAGAAGACATTCTAGGAAGAATTGTGGCATGAACATGGAAGGACTATTTGGAACCTCATTTTAGATGTTATTTGGGCCGAGGCACTGTTACGAGTTTTGAAAAGAAGTAACGGAAGACTAACTAACTTACAAAGCATCAACAAAGGGTAAACGGCTTATGGATTGATTTTTATGTTCTGTTTTCCAAAAAGAATTTATGGTAGTTTGGTGTAAGTATTTTGCATATAGCAAAGCTACTACACAAATAATAGTTTCAAGAAGGTATGTGTACAATCAAACGTACCAAGAACTTAAGGTTAATCAAAAAAGTGACTTGGCTATATCAAGATTACAATCAGAAAAATCTCAGTTTTCAACAGTGCTACTGTTGGTGAAAAAAACCCTTAATTCTCAACAATTCTTTGGCAGCTGTGTGGCAAGGGACTGGTATATGACTCAAAATGCCCTGTTTCTCTCATACTTAGTGCTGTTATGAGTGCATATGCTGCTGATCACCACTGCTCAAGAAAAGTATGTTTTACTTGCCCATTTTTTGATTGAGCCTTATTTTGGGGGAAGTCTTAGATTTTTTTTTTTTTTTTTAGTTTAAAAAGCAAAACAAAAAAAGGATAGAAATACAGAATTTTTTTAAAAAGGGAAATAACACTAGTCAATATGTTGTATATTGTTATCTCAGAACTAGTTCAGGTTACAAAATCTAGACACAAAAGTAATCAAACAGTGACAGTTTTTGGTGAACTAACAGATTAGCAGTGTAGTTATCTGGCATACATATATACATTTATATATATTTACCAGCATACATAGAATTTTTTCCTTTCCCCTATCACAGTAGTACTGTCCTTTAGAACACTTTCTTTTCCTTTCATTATTACAATACCTATTGTATATTTTGAATCTTATTATTTCAGATTTTTATTTTTCTATACTAGAGAGACTAATATTTATAAATGTTTGATTTATTTCACTTGTGAATATGGCCTCAAGTTACCTCCACTTACCTGGAAAAGCCTCAAGATTACCCTTTTTTATAGCCGAGTAATCCATTGTATAAAAATACCACATCTTTTTAATCCATTCTGCGGTTGATGGGCATTTGTTTGTTTCCAAGATCTGGCTATTACAAATTGTGCTGCTATAAACATGGGTGTACATATATCACTGTGATATGAGCTTTTCAGGTTTTCTGGGAAAATACCCAGGAGGGGAATAGCTGTGTTGAATAGAACTTCCAATCCTAGTTTTTTGAGGAATCTCCACGCTGATTTCCACTGTGGTAGCACCACAGTCGACACTCCCACTAGCGGTGGAGAAGTGTTCCTTTTTTCCCACAGCCACGCCAGTGTTTGGTATCTGTTGATGGCAGCCATTCTTTGAAGTATAAAAACTTTTTAATAAGATGAGATCCCAGTTGTTGATTCTTTGAAGGTTTGCATTTTGTTAATGAACTCTTTACCTACCCCTATGTCTCCAAGATTTCTACCTACCTTGTCTTTCAGTAGATTTAGTATTTCTGTTTTAATATTTTTAGATCTTTGATCCATTTTGACTTCAGTGCATAGTGATAAACATGGGTCTAGTTTCAGTCTTTGGCATGTGGAAAGCCAATTTTTCCTCCACATTTTATTGAAGAGCCTTTCCTCCAGTGAACATGTTTAGTCCCTTCATCAAAGATAAGATGGCACAGTGTCTTTGTAGTTGTGTCTGCATTTCTAATCTGTTCTATTGATCATCAGGTCTGATTTTTTGCCAGTAGCATGCTGATTTTATCACAGTACCTTTTTAGTATAATTTCAAGTCAGGAATTGTGATGCCTCCTGCCTTGTCTTTGTTGCCCAGGATTGCCTTTGCTATTCTAGGTCTCTTCTGGTTCCAGATAAATTTTAGGAATGTTTTCTCTAGATCTGTAAAGTTTGTTATTGGTAATTTGATTGGAATTGCATTAAATCTGTATAACAGTTTTGGGAGTATGGCCATTTTCACAATATTGGTTCCTCCTATCTAAGAGCAAAGGCTATCTTCCATTTTCTATGCTAATGGACATGCCTGTAGAGTGTATCTTCTGTGTCTTTGTTTTTTGGGGGTTTTTTTGTTTTTTGTTTTTGGGGGGGGTTTTGGTGCCAGGGATCACACTGACAACCTTGTGTTTGCCAAGCAGGCACTTATGCTGCTGAGTTAAACCCCTGGCCCCCTATCTTTCAATTTTCTGACATCTTCTTCAATCTCTTTTTTTTTAGAGTAGTATAGTTTTCAAGGTATAGATCTTTTACATCCTTTGTTAGGTTAATTCCTAAGTATTTCATTGTTTTGGATACTATTGTGAAAGGTATCATTTCCATAATTTATTCTCTCAGTGAGTTTATTGTTTGTGTAGAAGAATGCTCTTGATTTTTGAGTATTTGTATCAAGCTACATTGCTGAATTTGTTTATTAACTTTAGTAGTCTTTTGATGGAGTTTTAAGAGATCATCTATGTAGAGTATCATGTCATCTGCAAATAGTGATAATTTAACTTCTTCCTTTCCTGTCTTTATTCCTTTTATTTCTCTCTCTTGTCTGATTGTGCTGGCTAATATTTCCAGAACTATCTTGAATAGGAGTGGTGATAGTGGACCTCCTTGTCTTGTTCCTGATTTGAGAGTGAAAGCTTTCAGTTTTTGTCCATTTAGTATAATGTTGCCTGTTTGTTTGTCATAGATGGTTTTTATAAGATTGAGCTAGATACCATCTATTCCAAGTTTCTGTAGGGTTTTATCATGAACAGGTGTTCTTTACTTCTGATAAAGTGACTTTATCAGAAGCTTTTTCTGCATCTGTTGAAATAATGTGATTTTTGTCTTTGGTTCTATTGATGTGGTATATCACATTTATTTATTAGTGTATGTTAAACCATCCCTGCATTCCTGGTATAAATCCCACTTGGTCTTGATATATAATCTTCTTGATGATTTGCTGCATTCTATTTGCCAGTATTTGAGAATTTTTGCATTGATGTTCATTAGGGAGATTGCTCTGTAGTTCTCTTTTTTTGGTTGGGTCTTTCTCTGGTTTTGGTATCAGAGTAATACTTGCCTCCAGGAATGAGTAAGGAAGAATTGCTCTCTTTCAGTTTCATTGAAAAGTTTGAGTATTGGCATTAAATCCCTAAATTTCTTGTAGAAATCAGCTGTAAATCCATCAGGACCTGGGCTTATCTTTGTTGGTAAGTTTTGAATCACGTGTTCAACTTTAGTAGCTGATACTGAGTTACTCAAAATTGTTATATCTTCTCGAGTCAGCTTTGGTAATTCATACATTTCTAGTAATCTGACCGTTTCCTCTGTTTTCCACCCTGTGGGTAAAGATTTTCAAAATAGGTAGTCATAGTCTTCTGAACTTCCATGGAATGTGTAGTAATGTCACATGAATTTGAGTTTTTTTCTCTTTTTCTTAATAAGGTTGGCTAGAGATTTATCAATTTTGTTTATTTTCTCAAAGAATCGGCTCTTTGATTCATTAATTGTTTGTGTTGTTTTCTTAGTCTCAATTGTGTTAATTTCTGCTCTGATCTTTATAATTTCATTTCTTCTATGAGCTTTGGGCTTGACTCGCTCTTCTTTTCTAGAAGGTTGAGGTACAGCATTAGGTTGTTTATCTGTGCTCATTCTGTTTTCCTGATGTGACAGTTCATTACTATATATTTCCCTCTTAGCACCACTTTCATTGCGTCCCACTGGTTTAGGTATGTTGTATCTGCATTTTCATTGAATTGTAGATATTGTTTAATTTCTTCTTTAATTTCACCTGTAACCCATTGGTTGTTCAAGAGGGTGTTATTTAATTTTCTTGTGTTTATGTAGGTCTACAGTTTCTTTTGCCATTAATTTCCAACTTCAGTACCCTATGGTCAGATAATATGCATGGGGTAATATTCTTCCCTTTGCATTTACTTAAGAATGTTCTATGGGCTAATATATGGTCTTATTTTAGAGAATGTCCCATGTGCAGCTGAGAAGAATGTGTATTCTAATGCGGTTGAGTGGAATACTCTGTAAACATCTACTAAGTCCATTTGTTCACAGGTTTGATTCAGTTCTGTTATTTCTTTGCTGACTTTTGTCTAGTTGATCTATCACTTTGTGACAATAGGATACTAAGGTCTCCTACTACAATTGTGTTACTGTGTATTTGGTTTCTCATGTCTGTTAGTATTTGTCTTACATAGTTGGGTGCTCCTGTATTTGGTGCATATGTATTTATGATAGTTCTTCCCCTTGAATTTTCCCCCTAATAAGTATATAGTGACCTTCTTTATCTCTTTTGATCATTTTTAGTTGGAAGTTTACATTATCTGCAAACAGAATAGCTACCTCTGCTTTTTTCTGGTTTCTGGTTGCATAGAATATTGTTTTCCATCCTTTGACTTTTAGTCTGTGAGTTTCCTTTTGAGTCAGATGTATTTCATGTATACAGCACATTTTGGGGTCCTATTTCTTTTAATTGGTGAATTGAAGCTATTTATACTGATGGATATAATTGATATGTACTGGCTCAACTTTGTCATGTTGTTTTCTTGTTAGTTTCCTGCTTTTCCCTCTTGTTAATTGCTTGCCCTATGTGATGATTTCTTTCTGTTCTAGAAATTATGGTCATTTTTATCTATCTAGTATGTCTTTTAGTACTCTTTCTAGGGTTGGTTTGGTGAACATGAATTTCTTCAGTTCTTTGTCATGGAAGTATCTTACTTCATTAATTTTCAAAGAAAGTTTTGCAGGGTACATAAGTCTGGGTTGAAAATTGTTTTCTTTGAGGGCTTGAAATACTTCAAGCTTGTCTTGACTTGAGGGTTTGTTCTGAGAAGTCTGCTGTGAATCTAATAGGCTTTCCTTGGTAGGTAAGTTCTGTCTTTAACAGCTTTTAGTATTCTGTTTTTATGCTGAGTTTCTAGGATCTTAATTGTTATATAGGGTGTAGATTTATTTTGGTTATGACTGATTGCCATTCTGTATGCTTGACTTATTTGTATATCTGATTCTTTTCCTATGTTTAGGAAATTTTCTATTACTTCTGCAAATAGATCACCATGTCATTTGCATTGACTCCTGCATCTTCATTGATACCTATTAATCTTCTATGGTTTGTTTTTCCATAATCTTGAGTATGTTGACTTGTCATTTCATGCTTGTTATTTTTAAAAGTTCTTTCCTTTCTGATCACTAGCTACCATCTTGTCCTCCAGGTCCAAAATTCTATCCTCAACTTCATTCAAATAGTTTCGCCAGCTTTCAATAGAATTTTTTATTTCCTGGATGTCTCTTTGAATTGTTTCATGCATTCTCCTTTTCTGCATTCAAGGTTTCCATCATCATCCTGTGTTCCTGTACTTTTTTTTTTTATCTGTGTCTTTAGCTATGCTGAGCAACTCCTTTATTGTGGTTGTCATTTCTTTCTTATTTGAGAGATTATTTCTAATCTGATTTCCTCTGTAGCCTCATGAAATTGTTTATTGCACTTGCTATCTTTTCAGAAATTTCAGGTGTATGATTTCTGTTGTCCTCTTTCAGTGTTTCCTGTACTTGTCCCTGATGAAGTTTGAGATTTCATTTTGCTTTTTTGTTTTGTCATTTTCACCTCTTGGGTTAATATTTTGGTTTTTTCAATCCCACTAGTCTCAACTGTCCATTTTGTGTGTCTTAGGGTCCTACTGTGTGGCTGATGTTTGTCCAATTGCTGGGTCCCACAATGAAGGGGAGGGGCCAGTCACCTGAATTCCTCTTGCAGGGCCTGTTGGGTGAGTGTTCTATTCTTCCTAGGCTCACTAGCCTAGTAGTATTGATGTAAGTCAACCCTTAGTTCCTAATTTTACTATGGCTTTAGGCTGTTCCAGGCCACCATATCTACCTGGCTATAGTGTACACCTCAGCTGGGACCCTACTGTGTCACTGGGTGTCCCATAGGCCCTTTTGATTACCTTCAGGTTGGAGGAGGGCTTGTTGGCACTCTGCTAAACCCACCTGGTATTCTCTGTATGGACGAAGGACTCACCCACACTGTTGCCAGACTCTCCAAGGTCCTACAGCTGGAGTAGTTCACTGATGCTCGTATTTACCCACTGAGGTCCTCTGTTTAAAGGGAAAACTTGCCATACTGTCACAAGCCCACTGAGGTCCTCCATGTGGGTGAGGGATTGCTGAGGCTCCCACCAGCCCACTAAAGTTCTGCAGATGGTGGAAGGGGTTGCTAATTGTCCGTGGGCTTCTGTTGCCTTTTGGGTGGGGAGGAGGGTGACTGACAATCCTGCTGGCCCTTAGGTCCGTGGGGTGAGGAGGGTGCCGAGGCCGGTGATCCTCCCAACGCCTAGGTCCATGGGGCGAGGCGACCATCTGTGGACTCCTAGGTTTATGGAGTGAGGAGCGGGGTGAGTCTTAACGATCCCACGAACCCATAGGCCCTTGGAGGGGGGAGGAGGGGAGAGGCCGCCAATCCGCCAATCCCTAGGTCCTTGGAGCTAGGAGCAAGTCTTAATTTTTTGCATTCTTTATATATTCTAGACATTAGCCATGCTGTGGTAGAAAAACCCTTCTATATTGTTGGGAATACAAACTAGCACAGCCAGTATATAAATCAGTATGGAAATTCCTCAAAAAGCTAAAACTAAATTCCATTTGACCCAGCTATTCCTGTTCTAGGTATCTTCTCGAAAGACTTAAAGACACCATATTACAGTGATACGTGCATGCTCTATAGCAGCATGGTTTGTAGTAGCTAAATCTTGGAAGCCGCCTGTATTTCTAGCAACACATGAATGATTAAAGAAAACTAAACACAGGAGTACTGTTCTGCCATAAAAAAGATAAACTGGAATCACAGGTAAGTGGACACACATTGAGACCATCTTAAATGAAATAAATCAGACACAAACTTAAATATTGCATGATTTCTCTTAAATGAGAAACCCAAATTATAAATAGAAGCAAGATAAAAACAGAAAGTAGGGATATAGATTTCTCATATGGGAAAGGCATTGAGGTGGGAAGAGAAAGGAGATAAAAAAGGAATTAAGATGTGTTACATACATACACCAACTCCACACAAATATAAATGTACTTTAAACATACTGTTAAAAAAACATAATCTGAGAAATGTGACTAAAAAGGCTAAATTTTCCTTAAAAAGATTGACTCATTTTTAAACTAAAAACATCCCTACAAAAAACTCGATCAGAGAAATGAATAGGAGAAATGTAAATGGTTCTTAACTGTATGAAAATATATTCAACCTCTCTCAAAAAAAAATGAAGCCAGAAATGGTGGTGCATGCTTATATAATCCCAGCACCATGGGAGGCTGAGGCGGGAGAGTTACCATGAGTCGAAGGCCAGGCTGAACTACATAAGACCTTGTCTTAGAAAGAAGAAAGAAAGAAGGAAAAAAACTTATGTAGAATTATCTTTTCTCAGATGCAAAATTGTGAATCTGACGGTATGGTTAAGGAGCCTGTGGGGAAACAGGCACCTTCACATGTTGCCAGTGAACATGGAAAAATAATCCATTATAAAAGTAGGTTTTAGTAATAATGTTGAACTACATATTTATTTATACTTCGACTTAACAATGTAAATTCAACTATCCCTGATGTACACTTGTAAAAATCAAAAGACATGCACAAAGTTACTACAAAATTATTTGTAATAGCAAAAATCAGAAAACAAGATTGAATTCTGTGGTATATCCACATAGTGGATACTACGTGGTGGTAAGAATAACTGTTAATACTGGATAATGCTAACTGTGAAATGCAAACCAAAGAGAAGTATGCCGTATGTTAACTGTTTAAGAAGGTTGGCTATATACACATTGAATATGTACCATGTTGATTAGACTTCAGGATCATTTAAATATTTTTTAAAAATTGTAAAATGAAAAGATCTTAGAAAAGGAAAAGAAACAAAGGTATCCAAATGTGTACCCAGTTGATGCTACAACCATCCAGAGGAAAATTTTAAGTGATACAGAATAATTTGTACCTCCCTAGTGGAATATGCCCTAAGGCTGTGGTGAGGAACCTTTAGAGCTTTCAATGATAGCAGACAGCCCTGTGTGGCATTCATGCCATAGATTAACTACTACTGCCATAAAGGAGGAAAAATAGCTGTAAAACGTATTTTATACTTGACAGTAAGTATACTGTCATGGCAATGTTGGTATTGTTATTAGGTGGATCAAAATTTTGTGAATAAATCAAGTGAATAGTTATGTGATATTCTAATGCATTACATTGGACTTGGATTCTTAACAAGTATTGAGTAGATGAGAGGTAGTTGCTCTAAAAAATTCCACTTACTGATAGAAAAAAAAAAAAAAGTAAAATTACAGTCTCACCATTTTGCATCTTCTAATGGAGATAAGTATTGGTCATTAACAGTGCTCAAAGGACCCAGAAAAGACATATTTTTAATGCAAAGAGCTCTATTTGTTTATTTTGGGACGGGGTCTCATGCTGATTTTATTACTCTAGCCAAGGTTACATAACTTGATGTTAATTGGTTTTCTTGAGACACCAATATCTAGATTGCCTTGGGTCATTAACAACACTGGCCCATTCCAAGAGATTTGTGCACTGGGCCAAATACACCACAACCACTCATCTAAAGTAAATGGAGGTACTTGTACACTGGGATAGAGACAAAGGCCAATAGTTAGCCTGGACATTAACTAAAGTGGACATTAACTACTAGACACAAAACTTTATAGTAAACAGCCTTAAAGTCAGACAAACAAAAATAGAAATGAGAAGACAGTCCAAATAGATGCCTCTAAAACTAACTCTCCCAAAACTGATCCACAGGGCATTGAAAGGGAGGAACCCAAAAGGCACACAAATGAATTATTTGAAATAGTATCAAGGGGGGTAAAATAATTCAACAAGGCAATTGGCAAGATCACAGAGGATGTAAGTAACAAGCTATTGGGCCTATTAAAACCATCAGGGAGTCTAAAGACAATAAGAAGAGCTAAACAAAATGATGCAAAACATGCCTGAGCAATGTACAAACAGAATTAAGAGCCCAGTAAAGGACTTTGAAAAGAAATTCAGAAGATTTAAAAAAATTGAAAGTATGGGCTGCGGAAGTGATCAGTGTGATGAATCTCAAGGCTAAAGACAGGGTTTTGTGGGTGACCAGTTAAGAGATACCTTAAAAAGGAGAACATGAAAAACGGATCAGCAGCTCCTATGTAACACAGAAAAGGCTAATTGAAACTAATGAAAAACTCAATTAGTGAAGAATCAGAAGACAGCACAAATGGTATGAAAAGCCTGTTGACTGAAACAGTAGCCAAACACTTCAAATAAGGCAAAAAAAAATTTACCATACACAGATAAAAGGACTATAGAAAACCAAATATCCATGATCAGAAAAAGCCTCTCCATGACACATCACAGTTGAAATCCCAGAAGTCCAACACAAGAACAGAGTAAAAGCAATGAATTGCTTATAATGGAAAACACGTTAAGAATTACAGCAGACTTCTTGACACAGACCTGAAAGACCAAGAGAGCTTGGCATGAAGGGTTTCAAGCCCTAAAAGAAATCACTTTCCAATGCCAACTGACATATCTTGCAGATATATCTTTCAACACTGATGAAGAAATAAGATATTTTCATGATAAGGAGCACCTGAACAAATTCTTGACCATTAAATCAGCACTTTAAAATATTTTCAAGGCTGCCCTAGAAAGAGAAACTGAAGCTAACAATGACAAAATGTCCAATAGAATGAGTTCAATGGGTTGGGGAGGGTTAAGTTGAAGTGAAAGATAGGAAAACAGCAACAAGAAAATAAGGCAGTGGCAGTAGTAAGTCCACATCTGTCAGTAATAACCTCAATGTGAATGGCCTCAATTCCCCAAATGAAAGACACATTTTTACAGTGGAGCAAGAGACAAAGTCCAGTGGTAGGCTGTAAACTAGAAGTACATGTAACCCAAAAAGAAATGAATAGACTAAAAATTAAAAGATGGAAAGTAATATTCCATGCAAAAAGACCCCCACACACCATACACATACATAGAGAGAGAAAAGCAGGTATTTCAGATTCAGAAAAATTTGGACTTTGAAAGAGGCAAAAAAAGGTCACTACATATTGGTTAAGGGGACAAGCCAACAGAAAGAGGTAACAATTATTAACATATATGCACTAAAAAATGCACTTAACTTCATGAACCAAGTACAACTGGACATAACATGAGATAAACATAAACAATTATAATGGGGAATCTCTACTCCATTAACACAAATAGATCTACTAGGCAATTGGACAAAGAAGTATTAAAGTAAAAACCCTCAAACAAAGGAACTTAACAGGTGTCTACAGTGTCCCACCTAACAATACAATGTGTATTCTTTTCAGCAGCACATGGAACTTTCTCTAAAATAGATCACATACTAGCCAATGAAGCAATCTTAAATAAATGTAAAAGAACTGGAATTATACCATGCAACTCATCAGAACATAGCACAATGAACTTGGAAATAGTAAAACAAATTATGTAAATGCATGGAAAGTAAACAATATATTCTTAATAGAAGAAATTGAGGGAAAAAAATAAGATCCTAGCCCCTAGAACTAAATAATACCAGTATAACATACGAGAACTTATGAAACACAATGCAAGCAGTTCTAAGAAGTTTATAGCTGTGAATGCCCACACCACAAAAACAGTGAGCCAGTTAAATAACGGCGATGTACCTCAAGGTCTTAGAGAAACAAGAACAATCCAAGCACAAAGCTGGCGCAGAGAAGGAAATTATGAAGTTCACAACAGAAACCAATGAAATTAAGACAAAAAAAGTAATAAAGAGTTGGCTCTTCAGAAAAAAGTCAAACCCTTAGCCAATGTAGTGAAAAAAGGAGAAAAGAAACTCAAATCAAGGTAATTAGAAGTGAAAAAGGTAAAATCACAACAGACATTGCTGAAATAAAAATATTAACAGCGACTTCACAAACTTGCATGCCAATAAGAAAATTCAGAAGGAATGGATAACTTTGTAGATACATATGAACTACCAGAATTGAACCCAAAAGATTTTAACTCAGAACTGTCCAGTAGAAGACAGTGAAATTGAAGCAGTAATAACCTACAAAGAGAAGTCCAGTTCCAGACAAGTTCATTGCTGAATTCTATTAAAATGTCAGGGAAGTTCTAATACTAATACTACTCAAGGTGTAATGAAAGGAAAGGAAGGAGTACTTCCAAAGCATTCCTGGAAGATACCATTACCCTGCTCCCAAAACTAGACAGGGATCAAACCAAAGAAAGAAAGAAAAAAAAAAAAAAAAAAAAAAAAAAAAAAAAAAAAAAAAAAAAAAAAAAAAAAGGACTGTAGAACAATCTCAGTGACTATACATGCAGAAATCTTCAACAAGAGTACTGGCAAGCAATGTAAAGAATCATCAGAAGATCATACATCATGACTAAGTAGACTCCATCTTAGGGATGCAGGGAAGGTTCAATATGTACAAATCAATAAATGTAATACATCAAATGATCATATCAATAGGCACAGAAAAAAGCTTGGTAAAATCCAACATCCATTTGTGATAAATGCCCTGAATAAAATAGGTATAGAAGGACTTATCAAAATCCAGTAAAAGCTATTTATGACACATTTATTGTCAACATCATATTTAATAGGGAAAAACAAAATATTCCCTTTAAAATCAGGAACAAGACAAGATATCCTCTATCACTACATCTGATCAATATCTTACTTGAAACATTAGAGCAACTAGGCAAGGAAAAGAAAAAGGATATGTACAGCTAAGAAGTAAAATAATCATTATATCCTCTACCTAGGAGACCCTGAAGCATCCCATCAAAAAGCTTTTAAAATTAAAACCAAATTCAGTAATGCAACAGCACAAAAACAGTAGCATTTTTGTGCATGAATAATAACCCCACTGATGAAGAAATTAGGAAAAAATGCTATTCATAATAGTATCAAGAAAAATTAAATACTTAGAAAATAACCTAATGAAAGAAGTGAAAGACCCCCCACAATGATGATTAAATCATTCTGGAAACAGGAAATTGAGGACATCAGAAAATATAAAGATAGTCCTTGTGCCTGAGTAGATAGACCCAATATAATCAAAATGACAATACATTGGATGCCTGATTTGCAAACTCAACTCATTTGTGAGGGCTGCTTGTAACACAAGTTGGTTTTAAATTAAGACTATTTTTCCCATAGGAAATAATGGTAATACCTATAATGCATTTCAAACCTCCCAAAGCACCCCTTAACTAACATTTTCATAATAAAAAAGGGTTGTATAACATGTGTGACTTAATTTTCCTAGTGTATTCACCAAAATTTATAACTAGTTTGCCAGAAATAACAATTTCACCCTGTACTTACCATTCCAGTTGATATCTTTGGCTTGCAGGAAAGGAAGATGAAATGGAAGGTGGTTACTGTTTAGAAGGAGAATACTCTTCCATAAGAGCATCAGGAATCTGGCTGTCTGGGGTTGTTTCTCTTGGATGAGCCCACTAGAACTTGCTTCTGGTTCACTAGTTTTCAACTTTTTCAGAGCTAAAAACTTGTCTAAGGTTGTCTGTTTCTGTCTTTAAAGTGTTCTGTAGTATCACATGGCATTGTCATTCAGCAAATGAAAGCAATAATTGGCCTTTTCTCTCGTTGGACAACTCTTCTCTACAAATGTTTTTAGTTCCGTCCATTTTTGTCAGGGTTCTCTCTATTTGACAAGAAGAACTTTGCTGCACTGATTGTTGATACTCCCCTTTCTCTTCAGAAAGCTCCTCGGCTGCCACTCTCTTTTGCTCAGCCAGAAGTTGCTGAAGTTCCTCCATGAGTTCGTCAGCATCACCGCTGTCTACCTGCAAGCCTAGGGACTCTGCTGTAGTGACAGTGTCATCAATCACGAAGTCAATTGAAGACTCAGACTTCACTGCACACCCTTCAAAGTCTCTCTCCTGTATAATTTTAAGCCACACTTTCTTCCAGCAGATCTCAGTGTCCTCAGGGAGACATTGGTCCAGGATTTTTCAATTAACCCCACACAAGAAAGGATGTGTAATGTTCCTTCCAGAACTCCCCAAGGGTTAAACCTGTATCTGAGACCATCTGGAAACACGTGAGAAACGCTTCATTGCTATATAGCTTCTAAAAGTTACCCATAACCTGCTGGTAAATAGGCTGCAGTAGAGAAGTTGTATTAGAGAAGTTGTAACTTGACTAAGAGGCATGGAAATTCTTCAGCCAGTTCTTCCAAATCTCGTGGATGAGCTGGAGCATTGTTGGTGATGAAGACAGCCTTGCATGGTAAACCTTTGTCCTCTAGATGTTTCTTAACAGTAGGACGGAAAGCTTCCCTGATCTACTCAAGAAAAAGTACTCTTGTTACTCAGGCTTTTGCATTAGGTCTCCACATCATCCCTACCCCATTCACGACGTTGTTTTCTGAATGCTCTAGGAGTCTCAGAGTAATAAACCAAGAGGGGCTTTATCTTGAGGTCACCACTCACATTGGCACATAGCAGAAATATTAGCCTATTTAGGCTTGGGGTCTTGCATTTTCTTCTCTTCCTGGGTAATGTATAGTCTCTGGGACATTTTCTTCCAGAAAAGGCCAGTTTTATCACTGTTGAAAATTTGAGGAGAATAAAAGCCATTTGTCTGTGTCATTGTTTCAAAGTGGTGTACATAATTTTCAGCAGCATTTTTATCAACACTGGCTGCTTCACCTTCCCTAGTCATGCTATGAACTCCAGGTCTCACTTTAAAATTGTGAAACCACCCCTTACTGACATGAAATGGCTCACCATTGTCACCTGTTGATGGATTATCCCTTATGAGGTCTCCATTTACAGCCATAGTTTCTTCACAAATTATAGACTCAGATTGGCTATCACCTGCCACCTGCCTTTCATTTAGCCACACTGATAATAGCCCTTCTACCTCATCTAACACCGTTGATCATGACTACTTTGAGTAATAACCTTCAGCAACACTGGCTTCTTTATACAAATCTTTTCTCTGTAAGATTGTTGAGATGATGGATTTCAACATGGTGTTCATATTAGCAAGGTCTTTCACACAAATGACACTCTCATATTTCTCCACAAATTCTTCATAGTGCTGTTGCTTTCTTTACTTCTTCCTCCCTTCCTTCCTTCCTTCCTTCCTTCCTTAGGTCTTTTCTAGTTTTTTTGTTGGCCATTTTGGTAGCAGTAATCATAGTGATTATATAAGGCACCTACCAAAATCATGTTCACAAACATGTGCATCTGGGCTCAGACCAATATTTACATATGCTTACATACACTTTTCTGGCATCATGAGTATGTTTTTAGAGCCCCACAGGTGGCTGGCATTGGATCATAACTCAAAACTTTGGCCATAAATTCCAGTCATAACCCAAGATGTTCATATGTGAGGCTGGTCATAATTTGAGAGTCTACTACACTTCTAAAACTGATATAGAGATTTAATGCTACCCTTGTCAACATACCAGTAGCATTTCTCACATAATTAGAGAAAACGATCACACGGAATCAGTAGAGATCCAGAATAGTAAAAGAAATCCTGGCCAACAAAAGCAGAGCATGAAGCATCACAATCCCAGATTTGAAGTTATACTAAAAAACTACTATGATTAAAACAAGTGGTGCTAGCATATAATCATACATGTGGGTCAGTGGAATAGAATGGAGCAAGGAGAACCCTCGGGCACATTGAGTTATTTGATTTTTTTTAAATTTTTATTTAAAGAGAAAAAAACCCCAACAAAACAAAATAGAAAATAGGGTAGTAACAGTACAGAATTCCAAAGGAAAAAAAGAAAAGAAAAAAACAAGAAGAAATCACTATTGATAAGTTACACGCTGTCATCTTAGAAATAGTTGTCCAAGTTACAAAATTAAAGCATACAAAGTAGACATTCAAACAGTGAGACTGTTAACAGTTCTGCTCAACCATCTAACAAAAAGAGTAATATGGTAATCTATCTTACACACTTAAACATACATACAGTTATATCCTTTACTTTTTTTTCCATTTTATTTTAAAGAGAATAAGACAAAAGAGGTCAGTACACAGCAGATCAGAATCGGACAACATAGACAACACAATATTAACATTAAGACAACTGGACATTAACAATAGCTATCACAATATTTCTTTCTCTGCTATAGTTGAGCATACTTTCAAATACAATAATATCAAACATAACAAAAAAGTATAAAACCATTCAAAGTGTGAAAGAATTATAGGGCATTCTGAACCGAATAACAGAGAATGATCAATGGGTACTATAATATCTCATTTTCAATAAAACATTTTGTTTATACTTTCACACATATTCAAATCCCAATAAGACACAATGTGATAAATAGAACCAATGGAAATAGAAGAATAGAAGCTTGGTAGGACTTCTAAGAAGGACAGTATTAAATCAGCAATAGCTGTCATGTTTTGTTCTCTTCAAAACAGTTATTCATAGCATCACGTATAATAAAGTCAAACAAAACAGTATAAAACCATTCCAACTGATGATTGAAAACATTGAAAGGCTTCAAAGCTATGAGATGGGGACTCATGATTACCATAAAATCTTATATACTCTTACCAACTCATACTAGGGAGACTATATGGTATTTACACATGTGAGTTTGGTTTGTTTTGCTTGAGTATGGTCTCAAGTCATGTCCATTTATTTATATCAATGTGATCATTCTTTATAGCTGAGTAGTACTCCATTCTATAAAAATGCCACAACTTTTTTATCCATTCCTCAGCTGATGGGCACTTAGGTTGTTTCCAAGATCTGGCTATTACAAATTGTGCTGCTATAAACATGGGTGCACATATATCACTGTAGTATGATGTTTTCAGATCTTCTGGGAATATTCCTAGAAGTGGAATAGCTGGGTCAAATGGGACCTTCAGACCCAGCTTTTTGAGGAATCTCCAGACTGACCTCCACAGTGGTTGCACCAGTCTACACTCCCACCAACAGTGCAGAAGAGTTCCTTTTTCCCCACAGCCTCTCCAATACTTGTTGGTAGTGTTTTCCATCTTGGCCAATCTTTCTGGGGTGAGATGGAATCTCAGTGTGGTTTTAATTTGCATTTCTCTCATGACTAATGATGATGAACATTTTTTCATGTATTTATTTGCCATTCATATTTCTTCATCTGAGAACTGTGTATTCATTTTAGATGCCCATTTTTGGATTGGGTCTTTGAATTTCGAGGGTCTGATTTTTTAAAATTCTTTATAACTTCTAGACAGAAGTCCTTTGTCTGAGTGACTGTCCATTAAGATTTTTTCCCAATTTGTGGGTTTTCTTTTCACTCTGCTGGAAATCTTTTTTGATGTGCAGAAACTCTTTAATAAAATGTGGTCCCAGTTATTGATTCTGGTAAGTATTTCCTGTGTAGCTTGATTCTTGTTCATGAATTCTCTTCCTACCCCTATATCTTTCAGATATTTACCCACTTTGTCTTCCAGCAGATTTAGTGTTTTTGTTTTAATATTTAGGTCTTTGATCCATTTAGATTTTAGTTTAGTGTATGGTGATAGGCATGGGTCTAGTTTTAGTCTTCTGCATATGGATAGCCAGTTTTTCCAGCACCATTTGTTAAAGAGACTGTCGTTCTTCCAACAAGCATGTTTGGCCCCTTTATCAAAGATAACATGGTTGAGTGAGTTTGTGGTTGTGGTTATATCTTCCAATATATTCAGCTGACCTTCAGGTCTGTTTTTATTCCAGTACCATGTTGATTTTATTAGTGTAGCTTTGTAGTATAACTTCAAGTCAGGGATTGTGATGCCTCCTCCCTTGCCTTTGTTGCTTAGAATTGCCTTTGCTATTCTAGGTCTCTTCTGGTTCCAGATGAATTTTAGGAGTGATTTCTCTAGATCTATGAGGTATGTTAGTGGTATTTTGATTGGGATGGCATTGAATCTGTATAGTAATTTTGGAAGAATGGCCATTTTTACAATGTTTGTTCTTCCTATCCATGAACAGGGAATGTCTTTCCATTTTCTGAGGTCCTCTTCGATTTCCTTTTTCAGGGTATTATAATTTTCCCTGTATAGCTCTTTTACTTCTTTAGTGAGATTAATTCCTAAGTATTTCATCTTTTTGGATGCTAGTGTAAAGGGTGTAGTTTCCCTTATTGCTCTCTCAGTACTTTTGTTGTTAGTGTATAGAAATGCTATTGATTTTTGTATATTGATTTTGTATCCGGCTACCTTGCTGAATTTGTTAATTATATCTAGGAGTCTTCAGTAGACTTTTGGGGGTCTTCTATGTAAAGTATCATGTCATCTGCAAATAATGATAATTTAACTTCCTCTGTTCCTATCTTTACTCCTTTTATTTCTCTTTCCTGTCTTATTGCTCTGGCTAGTATTTCCAGTACTATGTTGAAAAGGAGCGGTGACAGGGGACATCCTTGTCTTGTGCCTGGTTTTAAAGTAAAGGCTTTCAGTTTTTGACCTTTTAATATGATGCTGGGTGTTGGTTTGTCATAGATGGCCTTTATCATATTGAGGTAAAGACTTTCTATTCCAATTCTCCGTAAGGTTCTTATCATGAATGAGTGTTGGACCTTATCAAAAGCTTTTTCTGCATCTATAGAGATGATCATGTGGTTCTTACTTTTGGCTCTATTGATATCTTGGATTACATTTATTGATTTGCATACGTTGAACCATCCCTGCATTCCTGGGATGAATCCCACTTGGTCGTGGTGTATAACCTGCTTGATGATTTGCTGCATCCTGTTTGCCAATATCTTATTGAGAAAATTTGCATCGATGTTCATTAGGGAGATTGGCCTATAGTTCTATTTTTTAGTTGGGTCTTTCTCTGGTTTTGGTACTAGAGTAATATTTGCTTCCAGGAATGACTTAGGAAGAATTGCTTCCCTTTCAATTTCATTGAAAAGGTTGAGGAGTGTCGGAATTAAGTCTTCTTTGTATTTCTTGTAGAATTCTGTAGTGAATCCATCTGGGCCTGGGCTCTTCTTTGTTGGCAAGGACTTAATTACATTTTCAATTTCAGTAATAGCAATTGGGTTGTTCATCATTTTTACATCTTCCTGATCTGACTTTGGTAGTTCATATGTATCTAGGAATCTGTCTATTTCTTCTGTGTTATCGAACCTATGAGAGTAGAGGTTTTCGAAATAGGTGTTGATGATCTTCTGTATTTCTGCCGAGTCTGTAGTAATTTCACCTTTTTCATTCCTTATTGCATGAATTTGAGTTTTTTCTTTCCTTTTTTTTTAGTAAGGTTGGCCAAGGGCTTATCAATTTTATTTATTCTTTCAAAGAACCAACTCTTTGATTCATTGATCCTTTGCACTGTTTTCTTAGTCTCTATTGCATTAATTTCTGCTCTGATCTTTATAATTTCCTCCCTTTTTTTGTCGTTGGGCTTGGCTTGCTCTTATTTTTCTAGATGTTTGAGTTGTAGCATCAGGTTGTTTATTTGTGTTCGTTCTGTCTTCCTGATGTGGGAACTCAATGCAATAAATTTTCCTCTTAGGACTGCTTTCATTGCATCCCACAAAATCTGGTAAGTTGTGTTTGTATTTTCATTTGCTTGTAGATATTGTTTAATTTCTTCTTTAATTTCCTCTGTGACCCACTGGTTGCTCAAGAGTGTATTACTCAGTTTCCATGTGTTTGTGAGGTTTTTGCAGTTGCCTTTATCATTAATTTCTAGTTCACGGCACTATGATCTGATAACATGCATGGGATAAATTCTTTTGCATTTATTTAAATATGTTCTGTGGGCTAGTATATGGTCTATTTTAGAGAATGTCTTATGTACTACTGAGAAGAAGGTATATTCTGATGTTGTTGGATGGAACACTGTATACATCTATCAAGTCCATTTGATCACAAGTATGATTCAGTTCTGTTATTCTTTGCTGATTTTCTGTCTAGTTGATCTGTCCCTTTGTGCCAATGGTGTATTAAAGTCTCCTGTTATGATTGTGTTATCACTTATTTGATTTTTCATTTCTGTTAGTATTTGCTTTATATAGCTGGGTGCTCTGGAATTTGGTGCATATATATTTAAGATTGTTATCTCTGCCTCTTGAAGTTTTCCCCTAACTAGTATGTAGTGACCTTCTTTATCTCTTTGGATCATTCTTGGTTTGAAATTCACATTGTCTGCAAACAGGAGGGCTACTTCTGCTTTTTTTTTGTTTCCTGTTGCATGAAGTATTGTTTTCCATCCTTTGACTTTGAGTCTATGAGTGTCCTTTTGGGTTAGATGGGTTTCTTGTAGACAGCATATGGTTGGATGTTGTTTCTTGATCCATTCTGCCAGTCTGTTTCTTTTGATTGGTTATTTGAGGCCATTTACATTAATGGTTGTAACTGTTATATATTGATTTATTGTTGACATGTTATCTTGCTGCTGTTGTATCATTAACTTTCCATTCTGTTAATTGTCTGCCTTGTTTGGTGGTTTTATCCCATGTATATCTAGAATGTCTTTCAGTATTCTTTGTGGTTTGGTTTGGTGTTCATGAAGTTTTTCAGCTGTTCTTTGTCATGCAAGTATCTTATTTCTCCATCCATTTTGAAGGACAGTTTTGCAGGGTACATCAGTCTGGGTTGGAAGTGGTTTTCCTTTAGGATCTGAAATTGACTCCATGCTCTTCTTGTCTTCATTGTTTGTGTTGAGAAGTCTGCTGTGATTCTGATAGGTTTTCCTTTATATGTGATCTGTCTTTTTTCTCTAACAGCTTTTAGTATTCTGTTCTTATGGTGGGTTTCTGGGATAGTGATTATTATTGTTTGGGTGTAGTTTTATTTTGGTTATGGCTGTTTGGCATTCTATATGCTTCACTTATGCAAATGTCAGTTTCTCTTCTCATGTTTGGGAAGTTTTCAGCTATTACTTCTGTAACTATCCTCTTGATATCATTTGGGCTGTCCCCTTCTTCTTCATTTATCCCTATTAATCTTCTGTTATTTTTCTTTGCATCATCTTGCAGTTGTTGAATTGTTATTTCCTGATTCTTTGTTATTTTTAAGAGATCTTTCCTTTCCTGTTCACTGGCTGCAATCTTATCTTTGATAAGATCTTCTATCTTCACTTTCATTGAGGCGGTTTTGGCAGCTTTCAGTTGCATTTTTTACTTCCTGTATATCTCTTTGAATCTGCTTTGTGTATTCTGTTTGTTTCTTATAGAATTCATTCAGGGATTCCATCTGTTTGCTTTGTTCCTCTAATTTTTTAGCTGTGTTTTCACTAGATGTGTTCACTATTTCTTTCACTATTTTTATCATTTCTTCTTTTACCTGGGCAAGTACTTCTGATTTGAATTTCTCCATAGCTTCCCCTAGTTGCATCTTTATTTCATTTGATATCAATTCAGACATTTCAGGTGTATGGCTTCTTTTTTCTTCTATGTACATGGCTTCTAAGCTTTCTTGGGTTGGGCTGGAGTTTTGAGCCTGCCTTTTGGTCTTTCCTTTTGTCATTTTTCTATATTTCCTTGCTTTGAGCAGTGTTCCAAAGCTTCCTCTGGATGTGTGGTGAGTTACCTCCTGCACCCTCAGTTCCTGGAGCAGCACTGGCTTGCCCACAGGCTCTTGGCTCCCTAAATTGAAAGGTGGAAGCTGGGCCTTGTGAACTGGGGCCCGTGAAATCCTGGGCCGCAGTCATGTGTCCAAGGGGGTGAGTATGATCTCAACCGCGGGGAGTGCTGGTTTTAAGCTCTCCCCAGGCCAGCCCACACCGGTCTGTCAGGCCCCCAGCTTGGCCTCCACCTCCCGAACTGAGAGAAGGCAGCTGAGTGTATTGCACTAAGGTGGTGGAGCTTCCGGGACTCGGTCCAGTGTACCTGGTAGCTATCCAGAAGCTCAATTGCCTGGAGCACAAGTTGCCAATTCTCCACAAGCCCACCTTTGGGTGGCAGGACTCACCTTGCAGGGTCCTAACTCCCCTCTGCAGGCTCTTGGCTCCCTAAATTGTAAGGCAGGAGCTGGGCCTGGGGAACTGGAGCCCATGGAAACTCAGGCTGCAGTCCTTTGTCCTAGGGAGTGGGAAAGATCTCCTGGGCGGTTAGTCCCCCAGCTCGACCTCTGCCTCTGGAACTGAGAGAAGGTCGCTGGGCATGGTGTACTAAGGCGATTGAGCCGGGACTCGATCCAGTGTACCAGTAGCTAGCCAGAAGCTCCAAGCTATTTGATTTTTAACAAAGGGGAAAAATACACAGACTGGAGTAAAGATAGCTTCTGTAATAAATGATCCTGGGAAAATTGCATATCCACATGCAGAAGGCTGAATCTAGAACCACATATCTCACCATGTACTAAACCTAAATCAAAATAGATCAAAGGTATACATGTTAAAACAGTCTTCCTTTGCTGGAAGGTTAAATAGGTAAAACTCCTGAAGACACAGGCATAGGCAAGGACTTTCTGAACAGAACTGCAGTGGCACAAGACATGGTAATGTCAAGAATCAACAAACCAGATCGTATCAAATAAAAAGCTTCTGTGTGGTAAAGGAAGCATCCAACAGAATGAAGAGAAAACCTACAGAATGGGAAAAAAATTTTTGCCAGCTATTCATTATACAGAGGACTAACATGTAGAATATGTAAAGAACTCAAAGAAAATTAGATACCGCCCTCAAAGCAAAAGACCTAATTCAAAACATGGACAACTAAATGAATAGGCTCTTCTCAGAATAAGAAGTACAAATGACCATGAAAAAATATTCAGCATCAGTGGTCATCAGAGAAATGCAAATTAAAACCACATTGAGGTACCATCTTGTCACAAAAAAAGAATGATCATCATCAAAAAAATTCAATATGAACAAATGCTGATAAAGATGTAGGGAAAAAGGAATTCTTCCTCATTGTTGGTGGGAATGTAAACTAATGCAACTACCATAGAAATCATAGTAGCAATTCCTCAAAACTCATAGTGGACATTATTCAAAAAATTAAAAATAGAAATTCTCTTTAAGTTAGCTATCCTTATTCTAATCATCTTCCCAAAAGAGTCATTGTATTACAGGGTATATGCATTCCCATGTTTACAGTAGACACACGATTTGCAATAGCTAGATCTAGGAAACAGCATACATATCCATCAACAGATGAATCGAGAAAAATGTCATATTAACTCAATGAAGTACTACTCTGCCACCAAGAAAGATAAACCTGAGCCATTTGAAAATATAATATTAAGTGAAATAAGTCAGACACACAGCTTAACATGTTCACAATGGGGCTGTAATTCATAGGTCTTGCTGCTGGGCAGCTCTGATGTCAGTTTCATCACCTTATGCAAAACATCTAGCCCTGGTGCTTCATGCTGCTCCGTGGGACAGCCATCCATGTACCCCTGGGTTCGAGCTGGCAGGATCATGTCAAGTATCATGTGGTTTCTCTTAGAGTATACATGTCAAAGTAGACGAGAGATATGTAGGAAGCAGGCAGAAATTCAAATAACTCCCCAAATTATATATTCTGTTGTTTCAAAAATATTTTAGGATGAAAACTGATCTGTTTCATTTCTATTACTAGTTTTCTTTGTTTATTGAAAAGGAAGTTTTATCTTTTATTTGTTCTTTGTAAGAGAGAATCATTTTGCTGTTTTGTTTTTATGTCATTTTTTTTTTTTCGTTTGTTTTTTGTTTTTTGTGGTACTGGGGATCGAACTCACGACCTTGCACTTGCCAGGCAGGCGCTTATGCCGCTGAGCTAAATCCCCAGCCTGTGATTTGTATTCTGATAACATTTTGGCTATTCTTTTAAGACTATGATACTCTCTATTTTGCTAGAAAATTTTGCTTTTTTTATAGAAGTAAGTAGTGTTCTTGTATTTTCTTCATTAGTATATACTTGTCTTACATTAAAATTTAAACACTTTCAAAAAGATAATAGGAAATAGGGTGATGGATTTTTTTTTTTTTTTTTTTTGCAAATGGGAGGAGAACCAAGAGATTTGAGGGAGCAGAGAGGGATAGGAAGGGAAGGAATGAAAAATGAATTAAGGTGTGTTATATACAGATACCAACATCCCATGAGTAATGTGCAAACATATACTAATATTAAACGTTTTTTACATAAATTAAAAATATTAAGAAGCCAAGTACTTTGCATCACATAATAGGAAAAATGCCTTGGGGCATCTCAGAAAATAGCTAGACTCCTCCTCATGGAAAGTGTAAGAGGGTAAACTCCTTTGAAAGACTGTGCATTGAGAAGAGAGTCACGTGGGACTCTGTACATTCAGGTCCACCTATGGAAGTGTATTCCCCACATTCAACCATCCTGGTACTCAGAGGCCTTTGCAGCCATGTTGCAAGAGGGCCAGGCTACTGCTCCAGCTGGTGGCAGATTTTGATGTCATTCACATGGTGCTGGTTTTGGAGAGATAGAGTGCAGGAGTTGCAGGATGTGTGGCTTCTACCCAAAGATTTCAAAGGAAAACCTGGGAGGCAGGGCATTGCGCCCCTGAAAGCAAATATATGCAACTGTGAGCATGAAGCCAAAGGTGCAATGACAAGCCTAAGAAGTTGGAAATGCTGAAAACATCCACTTTTTGCTGAGGAAATCCCCAGGCAGTGAGTGGAACCAGTCTAAGAGAGAGGCCACATGGGCTATAACCAGGAAGGCCATTGAGGCAGGGCTGCCCAAGCTCTTAGAAATTTGCAGCTGGCCACAGTCTGCTCTGTGTGCTGGACATGGAGTTGCAGCATTTAGGGTCTGATTTGTTGGTGTTCGGTTGTGTTTTCTGATTCCTGCCTTTTTGAGTGGAAACATGATTTGTATCAGTCAGTGCTTACTAGAGAAACACAATACAGGATATACAAATATATAAGAATTTATAGGAGAGGGTCACAATGACTGCCCACAGCATTGGGAGTGGAAGAGTGCGAGAGATCTGTCTGTGCGTTAGGGTCTGAAGCATCCAGGCCAAGGCACGACACTCACTGTAGTGTTCTGTACAAGTCTGTATGAGGAAGCTGAGGGGTCTGCGATGAGGCAGAAGGGTTGGTGCTGGATGCCAGGAGACAGTGTTCAAGGTGAAAGTGAATGCTGGAGCTCCTGTAGAGAAGCAGAAACAACCCTTTCTTGTTTCCCTTTTTATATCATTCTGTCAGTAATCCTCCCTAAGATGGGTTTTTCATACTGAGAATTATGCTGAGCCAGTTTAGCTGGGTGTTACTTAAATTGACACAACCATAACAGTTCATATCTTGATGTCCCCTGAATACCTTATGTGCTCAGAGGTTGGGTTTGGGGGAGGTGATTGGTTATGGGGGCAGTATACTTGACTTGGTGTTAAGGGTGGGATCTGATCAGAAGAGTCAGGTTACTGGAGGTGTGACTTGCAAGAGTATGTCTTGTCCTCTGACTTTGCCCTTCACCTGCTTCTTGTTTTTCCTGAGGTAAGCAGCTATTCCTCCCTCATTCCCCTGTGCCACGCCATCCTGTCTTGAAGCCACTCGATTTTAGCCTGAAACATGAGCCAAAATAAACCTTTCCTCCTCTGAGTAGTCCTTGTTAGGTGTTTTGGCCCAGTGATGAGTAAGTAAAGTGACTAAGATGAAATGTTTATCCTGTGCCCTTGTGTGTTTCTTTTTGATTTTTACAGGAGCTCCTCACTGAGAGTTTGCTTTGATTCTCAGAGGAGACTTTGGATTTGGACTTTTCAGCCCTGCTGAGACTGTTAAGACTTAGGTGACTTAGAGATTGGAGAAACACATCTGACATTGTAAGATGGATGTGAGCCTTTCAGGGACCAAGGGAAAATGTTGTGGTTTAGGTCTAGAACGTCTCCCAAACATCTCATGCTTAGAGGTGGGGCTTTTGGAAGGTGACTGGGTCATGGGGGGCGCTATACTTATCAGGGAATTGATTCATTGATGAGTTCATTGCTAAATCTACCATTAGGGGTTGGGAACTGGTTGAAAGAGGTGTGTCAGGTGTGACTGTGGACTTTCTCCCTGGCTCCGCCCTTCCTCTCTGCTTCCTGACTGTCATGATGTGAGTAGCTTTCCTTTGCCATGTTCTTCTACAGTGTTTCTGCTGTGGGGCAGCCAACCATGGAGTGAATACTGAAAACTGCCAGCGGAACCTCTTCTCCTTTAAGTTGCTAGTGTTAGGTATTTTTTTCCCCCAGAGACAGGAAAGCTGACTGATACAGATGAAAATTTAAAAGAAACAGGATTAGCTGTTGATTTTAAACGAGTGACATACACATTATACAGTGGCTCATTATACTATATTGTTCTTTTATGTAAATTTGTGTTTTTTCAAAGTAAAAATAACAGTATCATCACCTCTATATAGGGGGGCAGTACTAAGAAGTAGAAAACGGTTATCATTTACAGTTTTACTTTCTGAAGACATTTCAATTTTTGTTTTATATGTTTTCTGCCAGTATTATCTGTGAGTAATGGCTGTACTCATACCACTGTATAAATTTGGTTCTTGTTTTCATATTTTCGTTCTTCCTCCCGAACTGCTATATTGGAAAACAACTTGGTGGCTAGAAGGGTAGCTTGGTGGTGGAGTGTGTGCTTAGCATGGGCAAAGCCCTGGTTTTGATCTCCAGCATTGAAAATAACTATTTATGGTTATTTGTAGTCATTTGATACATGTGAGTCAGTAGACCCTCATATTTAAGATTGATGTTTTTGCTGTCAAATCTGTTTTCAAATCCAGTGCCATTTGCAGACAAGATATCATAGGGTATACTACTTAATATTTTTATGTGTTTCCTCACCTGTGTTTTTAATCTATAATGTTGTTGATTACCTCTAAATAAGGTTAAATATTAATGTACAAATAATTTTATGTAATCTCTGACATAGATTTGTAATTACTAGTTATTTTTATTTCATCAATTAAAAGCCTGTAAAGGTAATATAAAATGTAATTGTGCTCTTTCAGATTCAAGCATATGTCCTAATGTATCTGATGACACAGTCTTAGAGTCAATTTTCTTATTCAAATAAAATTATATTTAAATTCCTTATTTATAAAATAAATAGTCAGTACTGTAACCCAAATACTCTGGCGGCCCAGACAGAAGGCTCACCATGAGTTCAAGGCCAGCCTGAGTCACACAGGTCTTGCCTCAAAAATAAATACATAAATAAATAAATGTCTTAGTTACTTTTCTCATTGCTGAGACAAAATGCCCAATGCCCAACGTTAAGGGAGGGAAGGGTTCTATAGCTGTGTGTAGAGATTTCAGTCCATAGGCAGGTTGGCTTGGCAGAGGACAACAATTCCTGGCTGGTAGTCTATAGCCAAGCAACAAAGGAGAGAGAGACAGCTTCTCTCTGTTCCTCACATTGTATCCAGTCTGCCAGGATCAGGGCAATGACAATCTACTCAGCGGACTGATCCAACAACCACCCACTCTTAATTCCGGCTTCCTTAATCCCAGCATTGCACTATGAATCAATCACACAGCTCTAGATTCAACCATGTCTGAGAAAACCTAGGGAGTCCTTTGGGGTATACATCCAGACACAAACCATAGCAATAAACAAACAGATAAATATATGCTAGCTAGTTAGCTAGTTGAGATGCTTTGATTGAAATCAAATCAAGGAAGGGTGTATTCTTCATAGTAGGATCCAGAGTGGCAGATTTTTTGTGGTTGAGTCCTTGGTAATGATGATCACAGTATTAGTTGCATAGTAGTTTTGCTAATCTTGAATTAATAATTTCAATGAATGTTTTCTTACTTTGCAGATGCTTTCATTTTAAAAAGATGAGTTTCATATTAAATTTTCATGCCAATTAAACATATTTTTTGTAGTATGTACTAGCCACTCACTGCTAGTTTCTCTAAAGATGCAATGGTAAATCTTTATTCTCAGGAGTTCATAACCTAGAAGAACAAAGTGTTGCAGAAAACTACAATAAATTATAGATATTTATAAATGATCACATTACAACAGGAGTTACTGAGATAAAGACATTTCACATAAACAGAAAAACTGTGGGTAAGTGTTCATGACTTTTAGAACACATGTCCTTTGCACTGAATATATAGAGTCATGTAGGGCTCCATCCTTACATCTTGTTTTAAAATTTCAAGCTTATATTCACTTCTAAGTAAGTTTATTAAATGTTACCTATAAGCTAACGAGTCTAAAATTTAGTGTAACAGTCTAGACCTGTGCCCTAATTTTCAAGTTGCATATTCAATGCAAGTTGACATTTCCATTTGGGCGTCTGTGAAGGTCTCTTAAATGTAACATGTCTGAAGTTGGGTGCCCTTTAGCTGTACTCTCCAGTCCAGATGACAGTCCAGCTAGCCCCTCCTGCTGTCTTCTCCTCTCCGTTTAGGCCAAAATGTTTGTAGCTGTCTGGCTTTTTCACTCTATGGCTATCCTTTCAAAATTTGTCTTCTCTAAGTTGAGAATATATACAGGGTTTGTATACTTTTTACCATTTTGCCTCCCTACTGATATCTCTGTTGCTTGTAGTCTGTTCTCAAGAGAGAAGCGGAGATAGAGGCTATTAAAAGATTTCAGCCCTCGTCTCTCTACTACACCGGTTCCATTACAGTGGTTCTTAGCTGAATGTGACTCTCCTTCCCCGGGGACCTGGAAATACCTGCAAACACGGTTGATTATCAGGACAGGTGGTGTTGAAGAGGTGTTGATACCAGTATCAAGTTAGTAGACACTGGGGATGTTAATAAACATCCCATAATGCATAGAACAGCTTACATGACAAAGATTATTTCATCCAAAATGTCAATAGCGCTTGGGTTAAAAACCTGTACTAAGCCCATTGGGACTGCTAAAACATAAGCCTTAGACTGGGTAGCTTACAGTCACAGGGTTATAATCATATAGACTAAATCCAAATTAAGGCACTGGCGGTTTCCAAGTGCGGAAGCTCCATTCCTCATGGCAGTACTCTTGCATTCCATCTATACATGATGGAGAGGGCAAAGCAGCTCTCTGGGCCTCTGTTGTAAGGCAGTACTCCATTCATGGTGGACAAAACTTTTTAATACTGCCACCTTGATAGTTAGGGTTCGATGCATGAATTTAAGCCATTGCATCTCCTCTACTTGAAACTCTAGAACAGGTTTATATCTCAGCTACAAAAAGCCCTGACTTTGAAGCAAGTCTTTAAACTAAGTTTATATGGCTCATAGGTGAAATACCTACTCTGCTCACTCTTTTTTAATTGTGCAAATATTAAGAGGAAATGAAAAAATTTTTAAAGATTTCAGCTTTATTAAAATTCCTACTCATGCCCACAAGGGGGCGTGCTTCACTACTAAATATACTACTTAGGCAGTCTTCGCCTTCACTTAGCCCATAGGATCACTGCAGTAAGAGCAAGCTTCCTCGTGGTTATAGTGTAACTGAACATTTTGTTACATAGAGTAACCCACTTTCAGAAGCAGTAGGTTTTGCACTGCTTCAGTATACATTTTTCTTAATTCATTCAACTGATTAGGTCAGTAAAATTGAGTTTCAAGATATAATTTTATTTTTAGATGAAAGTGTGTGTGTGATTGTGTGTGTGTGTGTGTGATTTTGTGTGTGTGTGTGTGTGTGTGTGTGTGTGTGTGTGTTATTGAGGACTGGACCCAGAGCATTCACACTGAGCTATATCTCCAGCCTTTAAATTTTTTTTTTTTAATGTTGAGACAGTCTTGCTAAATTATTAAATTTCCTAGGCTGGGCTCAAACTTGCAGTTCTCCTTTCTCAGGGTGCTGGGATTACAGATGCCACCACCACCCCTGAAAGAACGCATTGCTTTTTACTTTACAAGTGCTATTTCTTAAAATTTTTCTGTAAACATAACTGCACTGAATTTCTTTGCATGCTATAACCCCAGTGCGCTAGGTACATTTATTCGGTCTGTCCTCCGTCTACCTCAGAGTAAGTTCCTACGCTCAGCACACACAGGGGTTAGGGCTCAGCTGTACTGGTCAGACTTGGCGTGGATACTACATTACTGGGCACTCCTGACAGCCTGAAGCAGCCTGCAGAGCCATGAGTGCTGCCTTGGGACTTCGAGGATCCACTGGGCTAGAAACTGTGTTGTTTGAATCAAGCTATTGCATTTATTTGATGATTCCTTCAGGCTCATTTATAACTTTGCACATTTCAGGAGGCAGGAATTTCTTTATCTGTCGGGGTTAGGCCTCCTTTATTCATTACTTTTATTTTATTTTTGCAGTGCTAGGTTGGAGTCCAGGGCCTAGATGCTAGGCGAGCAGTTTGCTTCCGACACACATTCCCAGGCCCCTTATTCATTAGTAATAGGGGAATTTCCCCGGTGAAATCAGGAACTCATATGGTTTGAGTATTGCTTCTCTTGTGAACTCTTTTGATATGGTTAATTTTCACTGCAGCTAAAAACTTATTTATTACTTGCCTGTGTGATCGTCAACAAAACAACTTCTAGTGGGACGGGGCGTATACATTTTCTTTATTGGCCAAAATTGCTAACCATTTTAAGTAAGTGGTCTATATTATTGCGACACAGGGCTAAAATTTTATGTGGTTTAGCAAATTATGAATAATAAATCTAGAATATTGCAACTTAGTGTATGTTCCATGGGCAAGATTCCTGAAAAGTACTGTGCTAGCTAAAAACAATGAATGATACGGTAGACCAGATGTGAAGTGGTGACCTGAGAAACCCAGAGTAACTGAAAAGAAAGTGGGCGTCAGCCTAAGTGGAGTCCAAGTAGAACTCAGTAACATTAAACTCCAGCAGTGACTGCAAGCAATGTCTTAGAAAGCCTTTGTGCAGCATCTAGGGTTCTGGCACAACCATTCTTCACTGGATGCTTTCGATTCTTTTACGTTACAAATACCTGAGATTAGCAGTTTATAAAGAGAAATGGTTCGTTTTGCTCTTCGGAAGTTCTGCTCCATGATTCATTGGCTCTGCTGTTTTGGCCGACGGTGGCACATTGCGATGGGAAGCTGGTGGAACAGCACTGCTCACCTCAAGGTTAGGAAGGAAGAGGAGGAAGAGGAAGAGCTCAGGGCCTCACCTCTTGAAGTGCCCACCCCTCCCCAGAGCACCAAGTAGAGGAGCCCAAGGCTTTAACTTGCGGCCTTTGGGGAACAGTTATGGTCCAAACTATGGGACAAAGAAGTCAAAACTAATACATTAGCAAATGTATACAATCAAATCTGTGTTCATATTACCTTACATTATTGCCAAATCGTCAAACTGAAGTGTTACCAAAGGCTGCAAGAATCTAGGTAGTTGGTTTAGAAATCATTCCCAAGTACTTCTCAAAAGGAGTAAAAGGCTTTTCCTGTTTTCTTTAGACCACCTTGGGATTTCTTCAGCATAGCAGCCCTGAACAAACAAGCCACAAGACAGGCCTCTGAGGTCATCACTGCCTGCTGCCATGGTTACCAAGATGGGCCCAGGGCTCTGACTCACAGTTACCTGTGTCAGTAACACGCCTCACTTCCTAACTATAAATATTTGTGTAGCTATGCAGAGGAACAAGAGAAGAGGGGAATTTGTCAGTATTTAGTCTTTCCTTTGGGTAAGAAATGAGGATCTGGGGATATAAATTATTTCTAAAATGTGGAGTTCTACATATTTTCTTGTGTTCTTGGTTTTTTATCTACATAAAGTAGTCAGGCTTAAAAAAATGGCATTGTGAACACAGCTTGTATATACAGATCACATATAATAAGATCCGAGGATCAAAGTCATAATTCAGCCACCAAGATATAGTATAAATCAGATACTATACAAAAGTGAGACAAGTCACCTTTTGGGACTTGCAAAAAGGAGGTAAACAAAAACCAAGTGTTAATTCTTAAATTCATCAACAACACTGAGAGTCTAGCCATCTTGGCAGTGGTACCTAACAGAGTTCTTTGTAAATCTGATCTGTAAATTCTTAATTTCCACCCACGGAGATAGGCTTTGGGTGTTTTCCCCATGGAAAAAGATCTCCAGTTAATTCACTTAAAGAGTTTAATGCCTTCCCTGTTATTAGGGAGACAGAGTAGATTGGTGTCTGACTGCTTTCCAGAAAATCAACGAACTCAGCTGTGACTGGCCAGGGTCTCCAGTGTCACCAGGGAAGGACATGCTACTGCGCTGAGATCAGCTTCCATTCTAAGAGACAAGGCGGTCAAAGATGCACGAGTGGTGTTTCTGCGGGTGGGAAATGTGATAGGGGTTGGTTCTAAATTTTCCCAAGAGGATTGCGTTGGGTAGATGAGAAATGAGCAGTGAGAGGTTCCAGCAGAAAGTCTTCGTGAATCGTCAAAAGACAGCCTGTGCTCTCAGGCGCACAGAGAACCAGATAAATATGTCCTGTTTATTTCTTAGAAAATAGAGTAAAATGTTCCCAGTGACTCAAGGCGAGCTCTCAAGAGAATTTATATTCTGTCTGACCTGTTCTGCCACAGTCATCTGTCCTATAATAGGAACAGGAATCAGCTCCAAACATCTGCCAAATTTAGAGGGTGAAGCCACTTTATAGTGACACTGCCGAGGTAAAAACTTCTGCTTTTCTTACTGCAGTTATCTCTCCTTGCTTTGGTGTAAGTAGGGCCAAAATCCTGGCAAGCCTGAGGGAGAGGACCAATACTAACTGGGGAAGAAACAGGCCATGACGTCTCTACCCACCACAAATTGTTTGTGTCCAGCAATTTTTACCTGAGAAAGAGAAGACAAGACGACTTTAAAACTTTGCAGTTTTAATTTATACGTTGATACGGGTACAAGCCCCCCAGAATTAGCCCTATGAGCTATGTCATCCAGGGTTTATACCGCTGTGTGGGTCCCTCCTGCACTGAATCTGGAATGGCCTTCTGTCTCCCTTTAGCCAAAACAATGCAAAGATAGGATGGCCACTCCAGGCCTATGTCTTTAGAAAATCTAACAGCTTCCAATTTTGTGATCCTTGGAGACCTTTATTTCAGAAGTCTAACTATTTTATTAAAAATGTCACAAAGAAAGAATACATAGATAGGAAAAGTCTAACACTAACTGGAAGGAAAACAAAGGTTGCCCTTCTCAATACAAAGCTGATCTTATTTCATCTGAAACCACACTCACTGCCCCCAAATATCTTCAGGCAAATCTTAATCATCATATGATTTTATTTATACATATTTCAATGTATGCCAGTAAATTACATTTCTGAATATATCACTTTAATTCTATTATCTCACTTAAAAGTTTTACTTGTTTTATATTACTAATTATCAATGTTCAGTTTTTCCCAAATAGTTGATTTTTATAGTTTATAGTAAGATCTCTGTAAAATATACATATCAGATTTATTATTTTTAAAAATTATTTTCATTTCTTTTTTTCACTCTCCCTTGTTTACTTTCTATTCCTCAGGGATCTGAATCTTAAACCTTAGGTTCTGAGAAAAGCTCTTGGGACAATTCTTTTGGGTACCAGAATAAATGCATATTGAGCTGAAGAGCTGAAGATGAAGAGATGAAAATTTGAACAGTATATAATAAAAAAAAACACTTAAAGAATTACAAACATGGGAGAAAGGAGACTTCATAGACTTAAGATCATTTCCCTACCAAATAGTTCAGTAAATGGAGAAGATACCCATACTGAGATTGGATTAAAGGCAAAGAAGAATAATAACCAGGTGTATCTTAAATGCAAAGTGGATGTGACAAGAAAAGATTGTTTTCTCAATAAAGATCCAAGAATTTTAGTAAACAAAGGAAAAATAATTTTAAAGAGAATTTTAGAAACAAAATGTTCAAAGGGAACAGGAGGAGGGACAGTAATTGTGGTAGAAAACATCCCAGAACTAACGAAAGACTTATCTTCATATTAGGAGTCAATGAGCTTCTATAGCATTGACTAATAATAAAGATACATTCCTATAGTCCAAGGCTAATGAGAAAAATTTTATAAGCTTATAGATAGAAAAAATAAATTTCCTACAAAGGAAAGAGAATCAGACTTCTCATCTGTCACACAGAAGTATCAATGAACTAGCATCCCACGCACTGCTTAGAGCAAAGTCTCTCCCATCTAAGATCCAATATCAGCCAATTGTTATTCTCCTGTGAAGGTGAATGATACTGAGCTTTGGATATGTATATAATCAGGAAATATATCCCGCATGTTGTCCATGTAAGAAAAGTATTCAAAAATGACACCAAACCTGAAAATAGAAACAAAAAATAGCCCTTTAGAATAGAGATATGATGGAGAAGAAAGAGTGGTGGGCAATGAAGCTTGCAAAATATGTTTATCCTGAAGTTCCAACAGATAGAGCGCATTGTTTAGGACCAGTAAGTGTTAGATAGACACTGCTGCAAAAGAGAGGGCCATATCAAAGGCTTCAGCGATAGATAAAGGGCTAAATAATTCTACTCCAAAAATTCCATGGTGAGCAAGGTACACGGCAGGGACAAAATGCTAGGAAGTGGGGTGAGCATGTTTTAAAGGTTTGTATTTACTGGAATGAGGAAAAAGTGGAAAACCAGAATCCTTGGGGTAGAAGAAATAGATGACAACATATCTTCATATAAATAGGAAAGAATGAGTATCCTTCTGAGCATGAAGGGATGTAGTCATTCATGAAAGAAAAAGGGATAAAACTCTCAGAATATCAGGAGAAAGACTAGGATAAATGTGGCTTGATAAAAGCAATGAAAATAAGAAAAAGGAAAAAAAAGAAACATTAAAAAATCACTACAAGAAGGAACAAGCTTCCGTACTTCATTACTGAAACCAGGGCAAATCCACTCACAGTTTCCAAAATTAAGGAATGTAAAATGATTATAGCATTGCCCAGCACATAAATGCTCAGTAAATGCTCTATTACTGTTTCATGTAAAGGCAAATGTAGGACTAAATAAAAAAGAATTTAGAATATGCTGTTATAAAAGTTTTTTCTTAATATCTGTTTACCTTCCAATTATTTATTTCAAATAAAGAGAAAGGATATTCTTTTTTCCCAATTTTTTTATTTAAAGAAAGAAAAGAAAATTTAAAACAATAAAAAGAAAAAGTAGAATAATACAGAATTTAAAAAAATTAACATCATAAAATTGCTAGTTAATACATTACATATTGTCATCTTAACAATAGTTGTTAAAGTCACAAAATCAAAGCATTAAAAAGTGGCTAGACACTCAAACATTGACAATGAAAGCGCTTCTGTTCAATGATCTAACAAATCTAGTAATCTGGTCATCTATCTTATACATTATATATACCTTTATATCCTTTAGAACACTTTCCTTCCCGTTCACTTTTACAATATCTATTGTATCTGTTATGCTTTTTGGATCCCATTATTCTGTTGGTTCTTATTTTTTACACTAGAGAGACAATGTGATATTTACTAATGTGAGTCTTGTTTATTTCACTAATGAGGATATTCTCAAGTTGCCTCCATTTACCTATAAAGGCCTCAAGATCATCCTTTTTATAGATGAATAGTATTCCATTGCATAAAAATACCACAATTTTTTCATCCACTCTGTGGTTGATGGGCATTTTGGTTGTTTCCAAGATTTAGCTATCACAAACTGTGCTGCTATGAACGTGGGTGCACATGTATCACTGTGACAAGACCTTTTCAATTTTTCTGGGAAAGTAGTCAAGAGGGGAATAGCTGGATTGAATGGAACTTCCAGTCCTAGTCTTCTAAGGAATCTCCATACTGATTTCCACAATGGTTGCACCAGTCTACACTCCCACTAAGAGTGGAGAAGGGTTCCTTTTTCCCTGCAACCTTGCCAACATTTGTTATCGGTTGTTTTCTTGATGGCAGCCATTCTTTCCCGGCTGACATGAATTCTCGATGCTGTTTTAATTTGCATTTCTCAAATGACCAGTGATGGTGAACATTTCTTCATGTATTTATTTGCCATTTGTATATCTTCATCTGAGAACTGTGTGTTCATCTCAAATGCCCATTTTTGGAGAGGGTCTTTGAATTTGGGGGGCTTGATATTTTTCAATTCTTTGTATGTTCTTGATATACATTGTCTGAGGGATTGTTGGCTAAAATTCTTTCCCATTCTGTGGGTTTTCTTTTCACTTCATTGGTGATTTCTTTTGAAGTGCAGAAAATTTTTAGTAATATGAGATCTGAGTTGTTGAATTTTTGAGGTGTTTCCCATGCAGTTTGTGTTTTATTCATGAATTCTCTGCCTACCCCTATGTCTCCAAGATTTCTACCTACCTTGTCCTTCATTAGATTTAGTGTTTCTGTTTTAATATTTAGATCCTTGATCCATTTTGACTTTAGTTTAGTATATGATGATAGGCATGGGTCTATTTTCAGTCTTTGGCATGTGGAAAGCCAAATTTTCCAACACCATTTGTTAAAGAGGCTATCTTTTTCCCAGTGAACATGTTTGGCCCCTTTGTCAAATATCAGGTGGCTGAGTGTCTTTGTAGTAGTGTTTGAATCTTCTAATCTGTTCCATTGATCCTCATGTCTATATCTTTGCCAGTACCATGCTGATTTTACTACTGTGGCTTTGTAGTATAGTTCCAAGTCAGGAATTGAGATGCCTCCTGTCTTGCCTTTGTTGCCCAGAATTGCCTTTGCTATTCTAGGTTTCTTCTGGTTCCAGAGGAATTTTAGGAGTGTTTTCTCTAGATCTCTAAGGTATGTTAATGGTATTTTGATTGGGATTGCGCTGAATCGGTATAACAGTTTGGGGGTGTGGCCATTTTCATGATGTTCTTCCTAGCCAAGAGCAAGGAATATGCTTTCATTTTTTTGATATCCTCTTCAATCGTCTTTTTTACAGTAGTATAATTTTCAACATACAGGTCTTTTATGTTCTTGGTTGGGTTGATTGTTAAGTATTTCATTTTTTAGATGCTCTTATGAAAGGCGATATCTCCATAATTTCTCTCTCGGTGAGTTTTTGTTTGTGTACAGGAATGCTATTGATTTTTGAGTGTTTACTTTGTATTCAGCTATGCTGCTGACTTTATTACCGCTAGTAGTCTTTTAAGGGGTTTTTGGGGTCTTCTATGTAGAGTATCATGTCATCTGCAAATAATGATAATTTAACTTCTTCTTTTCCTATTTTTATTCCTTTATTTCTCCCTCTTGTCTGATTGCTCTGGCTAATATTTCCAGAACTATATTGAATAGGAGTGGTGATAGTGGACATCCTTGTCTTGTTCCTGATTTTAGAGTGAAGACTTTCTGTTTTTGGTCATTTAGTATAATGTTGGCTGTTGGTTTATCATAGATGGTCTTTATGAAATTGAAGTGCCTACCATCTATTCTGAGTTTCTGTAGGGTTTTTATCATGAAAAGGTGTTGGACTTCATTGAAAGCTTTTTCTGCATCTTTTGAGATGATCATGTGATTTTTATTTTTGGCTCTGTTAATGTGATGTATTACTTTTATTGATTTGCATATGTTGAACCATCCCTGCATTCCTGGAATAAACACCACTTGGTCGTGTTGTATACTCTTCTTGATGATTTGCTGCATTCTATTTGCCAATATTTTATTGAGAATCTTTGCATAAGTGTTTGCTAGTGAGATTGTCCTATAGTTCCCCTTTTTGGTTGGGTCTTTCTCTGGTTTTGATATGAGAGTGATATTTGCTTCCAAGAGTGAGTTAGGGAGGATTGCTTCTTTTTCAATTTCATTGGAGAGTTTAAGGAGTATTGGCATTAAATATTCTCTAAATTTCTTATAGAATTCAGCTGTGAATCAATCAGGACCTGGGATTTTCTTTGTTGGTATGTTTTCAATCATGTTTTTGATTTCAGTAGCTCATATTGGGTTATTCAAACTTGTTACATCTTCTTCATATGTTCCTAAAAATCTGTCCATTTCCTCTGTGTTTTCCACCCTATGTGAGCAGAGATTTTCAAAGTAGCTCTTCATGATTTTTTGAATTTCCATGGGATCTGTAGTAATTTCCCTCTCTTCAGTCCTTATTGCATGGATTTGAGGTTTTTCTTTCTTTTTCTTGAAAAAGTTGGCCAGAGGTTTGTCAATTTTGTTTATTCTCTCAAAAAAAGCTCTTTGATTCATTAATTCTTTGTAATGTTGTTTTAGTTTCAATTGCATTCATTAATTTCTGCTCTAATCTTTACAATTTCCTCTCTTCTATGAGCTTTGGGTTTGACTTGCTTTTCCTTTTCTAGAAGCTTGAGATGTGACATTAGGTTATTTATTTGTGCTCATTCCATTTTCTTGATTTGACTATTTATTGCTATATATTTCACTCTTAGGACTGCTTTCATTGAATCCCATAGGTTACAGTATGTTCTGTCTGCATTTTCATTGTATTGTAGGTTTTATTTTATTTCTTCTTTAATTTCATCTGTAACCCACTGGTTATTGAGAAGGTTGTTATTTGATTTCCATGTCTTTATTCAGGTTTTACAGGGTTTTTTGCCATTGACTTCCAATTTTAGTGTGCTATGATCAGATATTATGCATAGGATAATTTTGCTCCCTTTGCATTTATTTAAGAATGCATTTATTTAAGAGTGCTTTATGTTAATATATGGGCTATTTTGGAGAATGTCCCATGTGCAGCTGAGAAGAATGTATATTCTAATGTTGTTGGGTGGAACACTCTGTAAACATCCACTAAGTCCATTCTTTCACAGGTATGATTCAGTTCTGTTATTTTTTTGCTGACTTTTTGTCTAGTTGATCTGTCACTTTGTGATAGTGGGGTGTTAAGGCCTCCCATTACAATTGTGTTCTTGTGTATTTGGTTTTTCATGTCCATTAGTATCTGTGTTTATACTTGGGTGCTTTTGTATTTTTGGCATATATATATTTATAATTGTTAGTTCTTCCACTTGTAGTTTTCCACTTACAAGAATGTAGTGGCCTTCTTTATCTCTTTTAATCATTTTAGGTTTCAAGTTCACTTTGTTTGCAAACAGAATAGTTACCCCTGCTTTTTTCTGGGTTCCTGTTACATGGAATACTGTTTTCCATCCTTTGACTTTTAATCTATGAGTTTCTTTGAGTCAGATGTGTTTCTTGTATACAGCATATTGTGCGATCCTGTTTCTTGATCCATTCTGTCAGCCTGTTTCTTTTGATAGGTGAATTGAGGCCATTTACATTTATGGATATCACTGGTATATACTGAGTTGACTTTGCCATGGTGTGTTTCTGTTGTTGCGTTTCTGCTTTTCTGCCTTGTTTAATTTCTTGTCAATCCTGGTGGTTTCTTTCTGCTGTTGTTCTGGATATTGTGGTCATTTTTATCTCTGTCTAGCTTGTATTTCAGTACTCTTTCTAGGGTTGGTTTGGTGGATATGAATTTCTTCAGTTGTTCTTTGTCATGGAAGTGTCTTGTTTCTCCATTAAATCTGAATGACAGTTTTTCTGGGTACATCAGTCTGGGTTGAAAGTTGTTTTCTTTTAGCGCTTGAAATACTTCACTCCAAGCTTGTCTTAACCTGAAGGTTTGTGCTGAAAAGTCTACCATGATTCTAATAGGCTTTCCTTGGTAAGTGAGTTGTGTCTTTTCTCTAACAGCTTTTAGTATTCTGTTTTTATGCTGTATGTGTGGGATCTTAATTATTATATGCCTGGGTGTAGATTTATGTTGGTTATGACTGTTTGGTGTTTTATATGCCACATTTATTTGTATATCAGGTTTTTTCCCCATGTTTGGGAAATTTTCTGCTATTATTTCTGTGATAGTTTTGCTCTGTCATTGTCACTGACTCCTACATCTTTATGGATGCCTATTAGTTTTATATTGTTTTTCTTGGCATTGTATTGAAGCTGCTGGATTGTAATTTCATGCTGTTTTGTTGTTTTTATAAGTTCTACCCATTCATAATCGCTATCTGTGATCCTGTTCTCAAGATCTGAAATTCTATCCTCAGCTTCATTTAAACGGTTTTGCCAGCTTTCAATAGAATTTTTGCTTTTTGGATAGTTCTTTGAATTTGTTTCCTGGATTCTGCTTGTTTTCTTCATTGTTCATTCAAGGTTTCAATCAATTTCCCTGTATTTTTTTTTTTTTTGGTCTATTTCTTCTCTAGCTATGTTGAGCCACTCATTTACTAAGGTTGTTATTTCTGTCTTTACGTAAAACATTATTTGTAATTTGATTTCCTCTATAGCCTCATGGATTTGTTTCTTTACTTCATTTGTTATCTTTTCAGAGATTTCTGATCTATGACTTTTAAAGTCCTCTATTTCAATGTTGCCTGTACTTGCTCCTGATGAATAGATGTTTGAGATTGCATTTTGCCTTTTCGTTTTGTCATTTTCACCTTTTGGGTAAATATTTGTTTTTTCAATCCCAACAGTCTCAACTGTCCATAATGTGAATTGTAGGGTCCTACTGTGTGGTTGATGTTTGTCCAATTGCTGGGTACCACAATGAAGAGCAGAGCCAGTCACCTGAATTCCTCCTGCAGGGACTGTTGGGTGAGTCCTATATTGTTTCTGGACTAACTAATCTAGAAGTATTGATGTAGGTCAACTCTTAGTTCCTGCTGCTGCTATGTCTTCAGGTTGTTGCAGGTCACCAGATCTCCCTGTCTATAGGGTTTGTTTCAGTTGAGGCCTGCTGTGTCACTGGGGGTCTCATAAGATCTTTTAATTTTCTCCAAGTTGGGGGAGGCCTTATTGGTGCACTCCTCAACCTGTCTGATGTTCCCTGTGTGGATAAGGGCATTACTCACTCTCTTGCCAGATTCACCAAGGTCTTACAGTTGGAGGGAGATTCATTTCCACTCCTATTTACCCACTGCAGACCTCTAATTTAGAGGCAAACTCATCACACTGACTGGAGCTTGCTGAGATCTTCTGTTTGGGTGAGGAGTTCCTGAGTCTCCCATTCAGCCAGCGTGGTAATCCATTGTAGTCCAAGGTTCTGGGAGAAGGGGTTAGATTCAAAGATCAACCACAGTACTAGATCCAGGAGCCATGTGAGGGATGGGCCCATGGCGGCAGTCAAGGGTGTCCCAGGCTTGCTGCACTGAGGGGCAGGCCCGTGGCAGCAGTCCAAGGCAGCTTAGTCCTGCCAGGGGTGTCCCAAGTGTTCTGGGCCAAGAGATGGGCCCACAGCCGCAGTCCAAGGTGACCCAGGTGTGCCTGCTAAGGGGTGGCCTGTGATGGCAGTCCCAGGGGACCCAGGTGTTCCAGGCCAATGGGTGGGCCTGAGGCGGCAGTCCCAGGCAGCTCAGTCATGCTGGGGGGTGGTGGAGTACCAGGTGTTCCAGGCTGAGGGGCAGGCCCACAGTGGCAGTCTGAGGCAACCTAGGCATGCTGGCTGAGGGGCAAGAAAGAATATTCTTATTGTTGCCTGTTTTCTAGCATTGAGATTCCACTAAATTAATCATTGAATTTGTCTGTTGCAATTTGGAGAATTCAATGTGAGATGTGGAATCAAGATAACTTAAGAATGACTCCTTTTTCTTTTTTACTTTCCTCACCTTTTAAGTGTCATTAACCCCAGGACTGTGAGGATCAAATAAGATTAAGATTATGAAAATTCCTCATTTGTCATAAACTACTGTCAAGGATTACTGGCACTAAAGACCATGCAGTGTATGTTTCCTGGCAGCTGAACTGAGCAGAGCACATCAGGAGATTTAAATCTGACACTGAGTTCTTCCATGCCCAAGGTAACGTGCCCTTTCACTGAACATCTGTCTAAAAAGATTGCTTGTCCTCAGCAAGGTACAGGGCTATCTAAAAGGGCTACCTTTAGGATTCAGAACCCTTGCAGTCATTGTTGAGGAGATGATACCTTTTTCCTTTGAACCTCTTTTACCCTTCTGTGGTTTGCAGCCTCCATGTCAGGGTTAAGGGCAGCTCTGCCTCCAACCTCTACCATGGGTTCCTTTTTCTTTGCCTTCTGGTATTTGCTGCTCTCTGAGTGTTCTGTTTTGCACTTTCATTTTTCTTGTTTCTCACTTGTTCTTCATAATACTTTTTGTTGTATTATTTTTGCTTTTTTACATTCTTTCTCTTTTTAAATTTTACAGTGCTAGTGAATAACTTTACTTTCCTGGCCATCAGAGACTAATGGAAGTGCTTTTCTGTATTTGAATATCCCAACAAACCAGCTAATAGATCTAACTTAATAAATGCGGTGAAATTATCATGAATATGACTAAAACATCCATCTGTGTGCCAACAGAGCTTGGGATTATTCTGTTGGGGCCATGAGTATGCATGACGCCTTGCAGAGGGGAACAGATTTCTCTTGCAGGAAGTGAATGTTCCTACTGCCAGTCACCTGGGGTTGTAAGTGTCTGACCAACGCCTAGGGGAAGGAAAGGCATTGTCTCCTTTCTGAAGTTCTGAGTAAGTGAAGCATGGTCCCTGCAGACTAGGGAAGTCTTGAGCAGCCCAACTGCTAGGAATGAGCTACACTAGCAACAAGGACAACAGGTTTGGAGAACAACACAACTGCTTTTTCCTGGAAGACACAAGAATAGCATTAACAATAAGCACAGGGGCAACAACTTTAGCACAGTAGGGAGAGTCTTTGAGTCTTCAGGGCTCCTGTGTGAGTTGCACTCAGCCCCCCAAAATAAGACACAGCTCAACAAACACAAGAAAACCTCTTCAGAAAGACAGAATTTCTTGCAAATGTGATTCAAGTGGACACTGGAAGCATGGTTTTTATACTTTGTCAAGGAGATGTTTGTAATTCAAACTGGTAATAGTCCTCATTCTTGTTGAGGAATCTTCAGCAGCTTTTGACTAGAAGGTTTAACACTGTGTTCCGCCAAAGATGTAAGAGCCTGAAGACATGGTACAAATTCATTTCAAATATTTTAATACTTGAAAAAAGAATACAACATAAAAAACAAACCTCATGTAGTTTATAGCTCAATGTCCTTTGAAAGCCTCATGCAGTTTTAGATGGGGCTTTTCTGGAAGTGGCTGAATCTAGAATGTGTGGATAATTCATGGTACAATGCTAGGATTAAGAGTGCTGGTTTTAAAGGTGAGTGATTGCTGGATCAATCCACTGATTGGAAAGGCACCACCCTAATCCCGGTAGACTGGATACAATATAAGGGACAGAAAGAGGTTTGTCTCCCCCTTTTCTCTTGTTGATTTTGATGTCTTCCATACACAGTTGCCTCCTGCCATGTGCCTACCTTCTTTGAAGCCAGCCAATTATGGAGTGAAACTTCTATGAACTGGCAGCCAAATAAAATTTCCTCCTTTAACTTCAGATGTCAGGTGTTTTGTGTCAGCAACAAGAAAGATAACTAAGACAACATCCTTGTAATTGTTGTAGCTTGGCACAACTGACGCCATTTTGAGCTCTCCATTTAACTAGTGTCCTGTATTTGACTCAGGAAAATGGAAAATTACTCAGGGTATAAGTGAGTGAAGAAAAGCAGAATGAGCTGTACTTACAGGAGAAAAATTAACCTGCTCAACAAAAGAAGCAGGATACAGGTGTCAACCAAAAATTAATGAAAGATTCGAGCTAAATTGTTTTCAACAGGATGTCTTTTGTGATTCTCTCTTTTAAAAACTCTGTAACTTTCCAGTTCAGTGCCACTTGTTTGGACTCTGAAGTGGGTTTGGGGGTCTGTATACAAGTGTCCCTGAGCTCAGCTAATTAAATTTCAAATCTATCTATTTGGCTGCTTGGATTTCTATATTGTTGTTCACAAACCCAACTCAGTACTCACAAGGAATTTTAATAAATTGTAGGATGTATAAACTAGGATTATGACTTCAAGTTATGAATACACAATAGCTAAAGCAAAAGTGGAGACTTTTATTTGAAGGACTCAGGACTTGGTTAAAGACCAAAGCCTGGAATGTAGTAAGGTGTCAGAGAGGGACTGAAACCAGGTGTCATGAAGATTTTTGCTTTATCCTTCTTTTGTGTTCCTTTATTCTTTTCTACGAGGACTTGGAGGGAATCCAATTGAATAACTTGTGGCAAGAGTTGACGCTGCATTCTGTCAGCTGTGGCCTGGGACCCAGAATCTTGCAGTATAAACATGGCTGCCAGGATCCGAGGCCTTGGCAAAGGGGATCCACCTGAGCTGGCCCTGAGACAACTTATGTGTGGGCCGGAAGTGCCTAGCTTAACTTGCTTTTGAGCACACTTTGAAATAAGATTTTTTAACTTCTGAAGCAAACTTTACTGTATGAGTTTTACATTTACATTTAAAGCAAACACAGCCGGGTATGGTGGCTCATGCCTGTAATCCCAGCACTCTGGAGGATGAGGCAGAAGGATCATTGCAAATTTGAGGCCAGTTTGGGCTACAAGGTGAGCCCAAGGCCAACCTGAACTGTAGAGCAAGACCCTGTCTCAAAAAGACAAAATCAATAAACAAATAAATAATAAAAAATAAAGCAAATACAATGAGTTTTATTAGAGGTTTGTAGGTCTGTGCCCGTGGTTTTTGAATTTGTTGGTACATATGTCCTCCTAAAAACTTGTATTACCAACTACATTTGAACAACCCATGAGTTCTGCACTTAGTTAAACAGCAGGCTACAGTCAGATGCTCCTCATAGGTGTGTGATGTTCTCATGGAAACACTGTCAATTTTAAGAGATATATGAATGGGCAACATGTGGTGGTGCAGCTATATTACAGATAGTTTTAGCATTTGTGAGTTTATGATGCTGCCTTATTTTTAATAAGCTGATCAAGCTCAATTTTAAAGTGCAGTCTTTGAATACCTTCCAGCTTGTAAATGCAGATAAAATGCCAAGAATAAAAGCGTTCCTTAAAGTTTGAAATCTACATACAAAACAAAGTAAGTATAACAGTTGAAAAACAGCCTCAGTACAGCAAAGCAGTTCTGAGATTTAAGTCAGTTGGGTTTCACATGTAGCTTCTGCCTTATCAGTTGTAAAGCCTTGGACATCGCACTTAACTGTCCTGGGGTTGGGTTTCTTCAGCTATGAGTTAGCACTAGCATTGGTTTCGTAAGGGCGCCATGAGGATTAAATGGGACATTACTTGGCATATAACAAGTACGCAATGAAATTCAGTTTTGATAATTATCAGCTCTGGACTCCAGTAAATTGCATCATTACAATTGACCATCCCTCAATCTCAGCCTCTCTGGCACAAGCTCGGAGCTAGAGTTCTCTCTGTCATTGCTTGTTACATTATCTGAGTTCTATCTTGTGGGAATTTATCAATGGCATTTGTACACTGACGTTCTGTTTCCATTCTTAGTTCATATATGAATTCTTCCCTGTTTTGGTTGTTATCATTTCAGTGAGTGTTCAGGAAGAAGAGGGGAGTGTGTGCTCCATTCACATCCTGGAACTGAAGTCTTCCTGAAATTCTAAAAAATGTGGCTTTCTTGGAATGATCTCAATTATGTACTGCTTAAGAAATTATCTTATCAGCTCATGACAAGCTAAATATTTACCAGTGAGACAACATGAACTGTGTTAGATATTGTTATCATATCAACTTTAAATAAAATGACTTCTGATGGTTTCTCTTTCAAGCTTTTCTTTCATCAGTTATGCAGAAGAGTGCTACTAGACTGCCAGACACTCTGTTAAAATACATGCTGCAGTTTCCAAATTAAGAAAAGTCTAGATCATTTGTGGTAATATCCCAGAGAATTTCTTTTAAACAACTCAGAACTGCACAAAATAATAACTGAATTATTTGCCTAACTACTAATGTTTCTTTGATGGTTATTTCAAAACATCTATGCAGTTGCCTAATATATATAATGTTTCACCCCTAAAATATGTAGAATAAAACTGAGGATCAGAGATATGTAAAAAATTAATATTTGAAACTATTTTTCTCAGTGAGTTGGAAATTTATTAAAACTCTGCAACCCAATAAAAATAAAAATGCACAGTACAGTATGGTGGTTATACTTCACAATAACCTATTACATATTTTATAACTAACAAAAGAGCATGAAGTTTCCAAACATAAAGTAATGATAAGAAAATGGAAATATTAAGTACTTTGATTTGATGTGTTGAATTCATGTATTGAAATATCACACTGTACCTTATAAATATGTACAATTATTATGTGTTAATAAAAATTTTTTTAAGTTTAAATAGGTGGAAGTGTTAACTACTCTGATTTGATGATTACATGTTGGATAATGTGGTATGTATGGAATAATCACACTGTACTCCATAAAGACTAAAAATTATAACAACTAAAATAAAAATAAATATCAGAACTGAAAAATAATGCAACAGGCATTATGATTGTTATCAGTTATGATTTTTTTCTATATAAAATCTTCATTGCTAATTGGTGACTTTACAAGTAAATGTTGCCAATTTTTATTAAACTTTTTGAACTGGCCATGTAAGCTTATATCCTGTTCCTTTCAGGCTCTCACAAAAACTAAAGAGAAATCAAAAGCTATAGACCCAGGAAGACAATGAGATTATTGGCATATGCAGGTGCTTCCTCTGTTCAGAAGCTGCAAAGTGGTAACTGACTTCGCAGAGTGGAGGGGATCATGACACAAAGAGTCTGAGGTAGGGACCTGTCAGCAACAGCAGGCCCGTCCCCACTGGAACTTTGCAAGGCTCTGAACTTGGAGGTAGCAGGTGCCATGGAGGATGGGAATGAGGCACAGAGCTGAAAATAAGAAGACTGCTTAAAGGGTTACAAGGAAGCAAAAGCTTGAAATCAGCTACTGCAGGAATCACAGACGGCTCAGACAAAAGGCAGCCAGAGATCAGGGACTGAGCAAAAGTGCACATAAAGAAAGCAAGACCAGTCCTCCATCCACTTTCTCTATCTTCCACCAGGAGAGATTCCTGAGAATAAGTAAAACAGTTGAGAAATACAAGAGGACAGAGAAAATGGGGAAAGAGATCATAGGATATATGAGATAATAACTAAATATTTTAGAAAAGAGAAAGCTGATCAGTGGGTGGTTCCAACTAAGCAATGCGGAAAGAGCTGAAGAGCTTGCTGAAGAGAGTGTCAACAATCAGGCAACCAGTTTACTCCCGCAGGATTCCAGAGAAAGGTAGGGTGAAGATAGGCTGAATGAAAGACAAGTAATTGAAACTTTAGGCTAGTCAAAGCCTTCTGCTCATCTCCATAAATCCAGGCATCTGAAGGTTTCTTTTTCAGAAAGATTAAATCAAGACAATGTGGACTTACTGGTAACAGATACAGACTAGAGCCTGAGTGAGTCAATGTATGAAAGTGGGAATATATTTTATTCTGCATGGCAAATGATATGATCTCTTGGTCCATTTATTTAGCTGGATTCCTAGCTAAATTTCAGGTACTCAGTGTCTTGCAGCAGTTGGTAGGGGTGGGAATTAAGCTTCCAAGGAAACAGGGCAGAACAAGGGTGTTTATTAATGTATGACAAATAAGAATAGTCAGATAGTTAGGGGCCTATTAGGGAAATCAAAGCAGAAGTAAAAAGGTAAATCAACTAAATTTTAGTTGATAAGGGCTAAGGCTACAAAAGCAATATCTTAATGTGCCTGATTGTGGCTGAGGCTGCTGTTATAATCTCTGGCACAATATACCCTGATTTAGAAATGAGGAACTTCTAATCGGTAATAAAATATTGCATTTATTGAAGTTATTTTTATAAATAACATCAAGATCACATAGCTAATATGTATGTCTTAGTTGCGTTTCTTGCTGCTGAGACAAAATACCCAACCCTGAAAGTGAAAGAAAGGTTTATTTCAGCTCACAGGTTCAGGGTCCAAGATGGGGTAGCATTTCAGGGGGACATCGCAGAGGAGAAAATGCACGGCAAAGCAGGCAGACAACACTGAAATGGTAAGCACGGGGGCGGCGGCAGCAGCAGCAGCAGCAGCAGGAGGAGGAGGCTGCCTTCTTTCTGCCCTTCTACATTTTATCCAGACTACAAAGCCTACTAATTAGTGCCACCTATACCAAGGGTGGGGCTTCTGTTATCCACACTCTTAATTCAGGTATCACAGACTTACTATACACTCACACACTCTAAATATAGTCACCTCCAAATCGCCCCACCTCTGACCACATGAGGCTTTGGGGTACTTTCTACAAATAAGCCATAACAATATGGAAGGCCTAAGTCTCATATTTGAATATTTTGGTGTCATAACTTATTGCAATTATATAACCAGTCATTACGCAGCAGTGGCCCTTAACATTTAGATGTAACGCTGTGATGACTTAATCAAAGCTGTAAAGTTATTCCCAGAAAGATGCGTATGCATACACATTTAAAAATGAGAAGACAATTTGAGGGATGATGGGCTTCATTTTCTGCAATACATCTGACGCCCATTCACGGATATCAGGTCTATAAAGAGTATGTGTACTTGCTAGTTGTGTTTCTCCCTTATTTGCTATTACTACTAAGCCTGCCAATAGAGCTCTGGCTTACACCTTCGTCCCATTAAGTGCATCACATTCACTTTCTCCCTTTGCTTTGATAGTGATGTGAATGTTAAACAAAAGTGTCTTCTGCCCTGGCCAAACCAGCGGCTCCTCACAGACCCCAGAGGTAGCTGTTTTGTTTTCTAATGTTTGATTTACTGCTTCTTCCATCTTGTAGTTTCCTCGGTTCATAACTGCCTGTGCTGAGAAGCTGAGGCACGGTGCTCATCGTCTAGCACTGGAATGGTAGCTGCCTTTTCCTGTGGTCTGAAAAATTAGTATCTCTCCTGCGCTCCCTCTCACTCCCTGAGCATAGCTCCATCAAATGAAAGAATTTACAGTATATTACATTGTATATATATATAATTTATGTTATATTTGATTCAATTACTTATCTTAGTCCTTCAGGCAACTGTCCCCCTGGAAACAGGAACTATATCCATCCTTCATTAGGAAACAGCTACCATAGGGCATGGCACAAAGACTGAAATAAACGTTTTTTGAATTAATAAATAAATGATTCTAAAGCAGGGGATAGCACATGGCAGAGGAGCAGCTGTTGATGGTGGAGAATACAGCAAAAGTAACAAGAGACCTGAACAGCATCTTTCTGCCTTTTTTTGATCGAATCTATACTGCTGGGATTAGGTTAGTGCCAAACCAATCACTGGACCAGTGTAGCAATCACAGAGCCTTAATCCCAGCACCATACAGTCTAGATTCAGTGACTTCTGAAAAAGTCTTAGACTGCATGAAGCTTTGGGGGGAATCTAGACACAAAGCATAATGGCTATGTAAAGAAAGATCACTGGGGACTGCAGAGAGGTTCTTCTTAGTCTGTTGCTGAATATTAAACTAAGCATCCACAGGACAAAACCCCCTCAAGGCCAGGAAGTTCTATGTTTATGGAGAACTTAAAATTGTTCCACAGATGACAGAAGCTGTGTTTATTTTAATCTCTCATTTCCCTTTCTTTTCTTCCACTGGGACAGTTTCGATTGCTACAATTCAGTGATTTATTATTTTACCCCATCCAATGATCTGTTTTTCTCTTTGAGATTTCATTTAATGAATACTTGTTGAACACCATCTATGTATCTGATACTATGTCAATCTCTGGGAAGTTAGATATAAATAAGATGTAATTCCCCATTTTAGAGAAACTTTTAGAGCTTTCTCCAAGTTAGGTTGGTAAGAAGCATACAATGCAAATGGGAATTTGTAATACTGGCTGCACTAGTTAACGGAGTACTGAAGCAGAGAATTTTCATTTGTCTCACTAACGGTGACACCTGTCACCCCTGTGGGTCCTCTTATCTTTACCATTAGGCAATGTGGAGCCATAAAATAATTAGAGTTGGCATGCTTTTAGAGTATTAATGCTCTAACAAATTGGGCAATTTTGCTCAGCTTGGCTATTGTGGATAACAAATTGTGAATTTACTGAGCTCATCTGTGAGCAGATTCCTCCACAGGGTAATTGAAAGTGAATGGAAATGGCTATTTATGTATTCTCAGCCATTAGATATCACTTTCATCTCTGATTTCTTTGGATGATGAGTCAAAGTATGTACTGAGATCATTGCCTGCAGGTGCCACTTCCCGTGTTCCATAAGCTAAGGCCTGTGCTTAGTACTGCCCGTGAGGAGGCAGATGGTGAAGGAAAGCTGCACTGTTAATACAGCAGCGTCCTACCAGTCAAATGGAGTTTATTTTCGGATTGTATCTCCTGCAGTTAGAATCTGATGCCCATTAATGGTTTGTGGCCCTTTGCTAAATTTAGTCTTATCGCAGCATTTTCTCAAGTTTTTGCATGGATGTTAAGAATAAATTTAAATTTGGTGAACTACAGTTAGGCATTACTGTTAAATACATTTTTTAGTGAGGATTTTTTTTATAGCTCTGAGTATACTTATGTGCATATTGAACTTAGATAAGGAGGCAATAAAATTAACAAACTTACATAAAGATATTAACTCTTATTGAATACATATGTATAATTTATTATATGAAATATTTTAGGTAGATTATTCTATAAAACACTTTATTGTTTTTTTGTACCAGGGCTCAAACTCACAACCCAGAGCATGCGAGGCAGGTGCTCATGCCGCTGAGCTAAATCCCCGGCAATTTTCTATTTTTTCTTGTTTGAAATGACACCAAGGTCAATAATGCTTAGCAAGATGGACAAAGACAGAAGGAGCAAGTGGATTTGTTGAGACTTAAACCCAAGCTAGTTTTTAAAAAGTGGCACTGGGAATCAAAGCCAAGCCTTTCATACTGAGCAACATCTCCAACCCTTTTAAGTTTTTTAAAAATTTGAGATAAGTTCTCAGTAAATCACTACATTGCCAATGCTAGGCTCAATTTTGCGATCCTTCTGGCTCAGCCTCTAGAGTTCGGGATTATAGGTGTGCCCTACCATGATTGTGGATAACAAATTGTGAATTTGTTCACACACGTTTGACCACTAGTCTCTATTTCTTCCTTCTAATTTTTTTTCCAAAAAAGGTCTTGTTAAAGCAAAGATCCAGAGATTATACTGAGAAAGGAATTCTTAGGAGAAAGATAGC
>PVJX010004354.1:0-95743 GCA_004027295.1 Dolichotis patagonum
GTCCTCACTGAATGTTTCCTTTTCCTGCACACTTCCTCCTAGGCGCCCCAAGGTAGAGAAGAAGGACACCAAAGAAGTCCCCAGTGCCTCTGAGAGCCCTGTTAGCACAAAGCGGAAGAAAAAGGGATTCTTGCCGGAGACCAAAAAGCGGAAGAAACGCAAATTGGAGGTGGCTACACCTGAGGAGGGTGCCAAGCCAGAGGGAGCCACTCCTGTAGCCACTGATGGCAACCAGACCCCCAGCACAGGCAAGAAGAAGAGAAGAAGAATGAAGGCCAAGGTCCTGGCCCAGCCCCAAGTGAACGGGACACCCGCTGCTAAGAGCCCAGGCCCTGACGCCCCCGCCTCGAGCCCCAGCACCCCTGCCAAGACTCCAGAGCTGAAGAAGAAAAGCAGAAGGCTGTCACAGGTGAACGGAAACACCCCTGTGTCCCCCACAGAGCCTTCAGGCAAAAAGCATCAGAAAGTGGTTTCCGAAAAGGGGATCTCAGGCAAGTCCCCACAGTCCGTCCTGTCACGGAAGAGGGCCAGGCTGTCTCTAGTGAGGAGCCCCAGCCTGTTCCAGAGCGGGGCCAAGAAGAAGAAGTCGCTGCGGAAGAAGCTGAGAACACCCTGAGCGCTGGTGCCCTCGTCCCAATCCAGCAGCCCTCGGGACTCCTGTTCTTCCACCCTGATTTTAATAAGCCAGCCTCAGGCAGCAGCTTCCGGTTCTGAGGAGTTGGGTCTGTTACCAGCTTGGATCCCCAGCACAGGTGTCACCACTCCTTGGACGAGCCCACCCCACCCCAAGCACCAGGACATGATTTAAATAGGTTTATTTCTTCATTTACAAGAGGAATATATTTGGCTTCTCTCTTTAAGATTCTGAGATTCACAATCAGCAGCTCTTAAAAAATAAAGGAGCAGTTTGGCTTCCGGAAGGAAGAGGAGGCAACACTTGGACCTGGTTCTTGTACAACAAGAAAACATTGCTGGGGCCCCAGGCGAGGGTGGAGTGGAGGCCAGACTGGTCTTTGGGGGATACCACCCCTGTGTCCAGCCCCCAGGGCGCCCCAGAGCTTGGTAGGGTGGGTATTCCACTAGCTAACACGTCACTGAAGCCACAGCCAGCCAGCAACTAAGGGGCAGAGGGAGCAGTGGCCAGCTGGCTCTCGGGGTGTCCTACGACCGTGGTGGCAGCAGATGTGCAGGGATTGTGGGTTGCTGGGCACAAACTTCTCCAGGGGGCCGGTGTGCAGGTGACAGCTGTGACCTGGTGGGTGGCTGCAGCAGGTGGGAGTGTAAATAGGAGTGGGGTGATCAGAGCCTGCCCAGAGTCGGAGTCACTGTGAGAGCCACAGCAGCTGGTGGCCAGAGGTGGCATCCTCCATCAGACGCATCCCCCTGAGCAGGAAGCTGAGGGCACAGCCACTTCCTCCAGCAGCAGAGCCCTGGCTACTGCCCGCCATGGATTCTGGGTGTGGTTCCCTGGATCCTGCCCCTGGAAAAGCTCAGCCCAGCCTGAGGACGGCAGTGGGCTCTGAGCTTCTGGAAAGTCAGCAGAGATGATTTGGGGCCCACAAGGGTCCCTGCAGAGACAGACTGGCAGCTGGTCCCCAACATCTCCAACCTGGGGCGTGGGCGGTGTCGATGCCACCAGGGCCTTCACCCCTGGTGATGCCAGCCCTCTGGAGGAAGGGTCCTAACCCGGGAAGTCTAGGTAAAGAGCCAGCCCAAGGCAGCACAGACAAGTGTCCCCCAGGGTGACCAGTAGGCCAGGAAGCACCATGTGAGAAGTGCTCCACTCAGCCGGGTGCTGGCCCGAGTGACCCCAAAGGCAAGCCCAGCTAAGGGACAGTGGTCCCTGTGCTTTCAGGAGCTTCAGAACCTGAACTGTAGCCCTGAGGGCTGGGCCACCTGGTCCCTGTGTGGTCCAGGATCCATTGGGTCTCCAGGGCTGCCGACAGTGCCTTGCCCAGCACAGTGTGAGGGAAAGTCCAGCTCCCTGGCCCCACCGCGTAGGGCAGGCAGGGGCTCGCCCAAGATCACATAAGCTGGTGGCAGGCCAGGGTCTCCCGATACACCCACTTGGAGGTGCCTTCTCCCTTGGTCCCAGGGGTGCTGCAGCCCAAACCCAGGGGCTCTGCAGCCCAGACTCCGGGCTGAGAATCCGTCCAGCCTGCCCCAGCACACACAGCCTTTCAGGTCAACAGAGGATGTGGCTTCTTGCATGTGGGGCCACTCAGCAGTCCCGGACCAGAGAGGGTGGGTCCCTAGTTGGTCACACAGAAAGCTTTGGGACAGCTCTGTGGGTCTGGGGTGCTGTAGGACGCTTCCCAGACCAGGCGAGAGCAAGAGTTCTTCAGCGTCCCAGCGGCACCTACGGAGAGCGGCGGATTTGATTTCAGAGTCGGGCGCTGGGGGCCTGTCCCAGGGCTTCCCTCCTCACTTCCCTGCTGTGGAGGGAATCAGACTTGCTCTGGGCTCAGGGACAGTGACACTGGGCTTGCACTTCTGGGAAGCTGCGGCCTCCAGAGGCCGGGCCCTGAGGGAGATCGCAGTCCAGCTGGGCCCTGGCACCTCCAGGAGGATCTGGGAGGACCGAATCTGGACAGAGCGGGGAGTTCCTGGCCCTTCCCGACCTTGACCTAGGCCCCCTGCTCTTCCAAGGAAGCAGATCTGATTTACTGGAAGGAGGCCACGCCCCCTCACATAGCTCCATCACCGAATCTGGGCAGCGTTTCAGGAGTCAGGGCTGGTGGGACGAACTCGGGCCACAGACAGCTGGCCAGGAGTCTCCCTGTCCCTTAAACTGCTGTGTCCCCCTCCTCACTCCGCACTTACCACCTCAGACCTTCATAGGTGGGCGCGGCAGCACCAGCTGGTTCACCCTGAGGGAGAGACAGGCGGGGGTCAGGGTGCCACGTCAGCGGGGGCCGGGCCCGGGCACGGTTCTGGCACATCGCATCACTGGGGCTGGCTGACCGGAGGTGCTGGGCAGGGACCTCGTCAGCCCCAGGGGGAGGTGGGAGAGCCCAGAGGTGGGAGAGGAGAGAGAGGAGTAAAAAGAAAAGGAGAAAGAAGTCAGAAAATGAGAAGAAAAGAAGGTGAGGAGGTCTCAGCTCCAAAACCCTCCCAGTAGCTCCAGAGAAGAAACCACATCCCACTCAACAGGCCGGGCAGCAGCCCCCGTGACAGGAGCTTTGGGCTGGGGCTCGGCCGTGGTGGGCTGGGCCCTGGTCCCAGCAGAGACACCCACCCTCACCAGGGTGCAGAGGAGGCCATCGCAACCCCACACACAGCACAGCGGGCTGTCACAGTCCCTGCTTCCCAGCAAGGCAGCAAGCCCACCCCCTGCCACTCACTGCTGCTCCGCCCTGGCACGGTCGCTGAGGAAGAAGAGAGCGGTGGCGAGGAAGAACATGCCGCCCAGGACCACGACGAAGGGGCAGAGCATGAGGGCGTAGCCCAGGCTCAGGAACTCCCAGAGCGGGGAGTCCTTGGTGCTCTGGCGAATCAGGTCTGAGATCTGTGAGAATGGGAGGTGAGTCAGGGCAGGGCCACCTCCTGAAGCCCCCAGCCCCCCAGGCCAGCCGACAGGCACCCCCCCCACTCACAAAGCCGATGAGGTAGGGGCTCCCTGCGTCGCCCAGCAGGTGGGAGGTGAAGCTCTGCAGGGCCACCGCAGTGGCCCGTCGGGTGGGGATGACCACGTACTGCAGGGCAGATAGGCAAGTCAGGGGCCCAAAGGGCCAGGCCCACCTTTGCGGCCGTGACACTTCTGAAGACCCCAAAACCTCGGCCAAGCTCCCGCCCTGATGTCTTCACTGCTCCCCAGGGACCCTTTCACCCTCTCGTCTGACCACCTGCCCCTCCTGCATGCAGCTCGCTGCCCCCACCTGCACCTTCAGTCACCACCATGCCCAGCACAGACCCCTCTAACCTATGCTCCCCCCACCTCGGAGGCAGAGACCTCCGTCTTCTCCCCAACCACATCCAGTGGGAAGAATAAGGTGAGGGCCCCTGGGCGTGGGAGGACAGGCTTAAAGTCCCAGACTGGTGCACCTTCAGGAGGCCGAACTGCCAGGAGTAACTGCTGCCCCCACCTGCCTCTGAGACCAGGCTGCCATCAGCACCACACTTGGCTCCTGGCGAACAGCCAGGTACCTCGGCCAGGGGACACCGAGGCCCCGGGAGGTACCATTCCCCAGGGTGACATGGAGTTGTGGCACTCTGGAACTGCAAGCCTGGCCTCTTGCCCTCCCACAAGTTAAGTACCTCTCTGGGTTCCCCCTCCATGAGGACCAAGCAAGGCTGACGTTGGCCTGGGACAAGAGGCTGGTGTAAAGTAGGACCCTTGCCCAGAAGAGCCTCATCTGAATAGATGGGTGCCCCTAGCACCAAATGCCAAGAACTCCTGGGTCCCAGACTCCCCACTACCTACCCACCCTTAAAACTGAGCAAGCCCTGAACAACTCCAAGTCAGACAGGAGGGACGGGGCAGAGCAGCCCAGCAGGCAGCGCCAGCCAGCTGCGTGTCCACAGGCGCCCCTGCCCCTGGACTCCAGCTGCTTTCTCTGTCCAGGGCGCCAGCCTCCATGGACAATGTGCAGGCAGCAGCCCCGCAGGGCACCCCGTCAGAGATGAGATGGGAAGAGACCTGGATCTGACGAGGTTGAGTGGCCTCATTTCTAGTGACAATTGGTTACTTAGCCACGACACTTAATAAACTGGGACATGATTTCCCTGGGACCCAGACCCTGCCAGCAGCTGCCAGGGGTGCCCCTGGGGATGGAGACAGGGAAGGGCCTGCTGCCCAGTGCCAAGGACAGACAGACGCAGTCTCCCGTCACCCTGGGGCTGCACAGTGACCCAGCCTATGCGGCCACCACCAGCTCCATTCTGAGGCCCAGAGGTGAGTCAGACCACACCACCTATGTGCTGACCATGGCTTAGGGGATAGGGACAGGCAGGGAGAAGCTTGGATGGACAAGGCGGACTTCCTGAAGCAGAGGGACCAGCAGGGGCCCAGTCCCTGGCACCCTCTGACCTCCAGGGATACCCCTTGGGGCTCCTTTGTGCTCACACCAGCCCTCAGGCACCCTGAGAGTCTTTTCTCCCCTGGCCCTTCCCCTCCCACGGCCGGTCCTCTGCGCTCTCCGCTTCAGTCCTTTCCTGACCCTGACCTGGAGGGTCCCCACGGAGGGAACAAGGAACACACCCACCCCCACTTCCCCCCACGCTGAGTGCCACAAGCTACTAGGTCCACTGCCCCCTCCTGGCTCCTCCCAGACTGCAACTACCACACAGGGACACAGGCCCCTGTCCACTCTTCAGATGGCCCTTTGTCCCTGGCCGGCTGGTCTGCAGCCCATTGTTGGCCCTGTGAAGACGGCCTCTGTCTGGCTGGCCCAGCCGCAGGACCCGGGCAGGCACGCCTGGGACCCAGGCTGAGCCAGGAGGGCAGAGCCCATGGACACTTGGCCCCCAGTGGGAGGAGTGCTGGCAGGCAACACCACCTCAGTGCCAGCCTGGCACTGCCAGCCTCCCAGCACAAACCTGAGCCTGGAGACAATCCCCTCCCTGCCCTGCCCCACAGCCCACCTCATCTGCCTGCTCAGCCCTGTTTGCTGACCCTGGTGCAGACCCCAAACCTCCCTGCGTCCGGGGCCACTTCCTGCCAGCTCGCCCACCTCCTCACTGGCCCCCCCTTGCTGCTCCTGTGAGGTCAGCAAAGGGCCCTCAGCCTGCCTGGCTCACCATGAGGATGTCCGCAGTGATGGCCCAGTTAGAAAACAGCAGCGTCTCCCCGACAAAGATACAGATCTGCCCAGGAGAAGAGAGCAGCCATCAGGGGGCCTCTCCGCCCACCAGCAGCCCCAGCTGCCCCTGCATCCTGGCTGCTGGCAGGGAGCCCCCAAAGCCTCCTAACCCTCCCCAAGGGCCCCTCCTCCTGTCAGCCAGGCTCATAAGGAACTGGTGGATGACCCAGAGAACTCAAGCCATGTCCTCGGCCCCCAAGGACACCCAGAGCCCCAGACAGGTGGTGGATGGGGCAGCGGCAAGCAGCCAAGAGGCAGGAGACTCCCCACAGGATGGAGGGCCCAGCACGGCGGACTTCATTTCCCCCCGCCCCTGTTCCTCGCCCCCACCACACTCACGTAGGCGCCCACGATGCTGCTCTTGGCCGCCACGAAGATGAGGCAGATGAAGATGGCCGAGCCCAGCATGCCGACGGCACACACAAGTGGGTCGGCCCTCTGGGTCCGCAGGCGGCACCAGCGGGTAGCACCCGCACCCGTGACCACGCCCAGGAAGCCAGTGAAGCAGGTGATGGCCCCGAAGATGAGGCTGTGGGGAAACAGGACGTCGGGTAGAGGTCGGGGGGTGGGGAACAATTGGAGCAGAGGGGTTTCCCTGTCCAGGGTTCCTCGCCGGCCACCCCCGGCCCACTAGCCAGGCTCACCTGTCCTTGGCCCCACAGGGTGGGCTGCTGCAGGTCTCTGCCGTCTTCTGTACCACTTGGGCGCGGTGCAGGTAGAGTGGGATCCACATCCCCAGGGCCCCTGTGGCGAAGGACACAGCCGACGTGGCCAAGGAGGAGAAGACGTAGCTGCGGCTGGGGAGAGGCCAGGGCAGCGACACTGAGCTGGGCCAGGGGACCCTTCGGCTGCCACAGACAGCCCACGTCAGGGCCCAGGAGGCCGCCTCCTCCCTCAGCCTGCCGCCTCACAGCGCCCCGACAGGGAACTCTGGGGTGGTTCGACCACGAGCCGCAGAGCTGGCCAGCGAAGGGCTGAAGGTGCTCCAAGGCCCTCTCTTGGGGTGCCCTCCCTCTTCCCGACAGACCCCTCCACAGCTCTCACTTCCGGATCAGGGCCTTCATGTCTCGGAGCCACGAGGTCCGTGCCTTGAGCTGCCCCCCGAGCTGGTCAGCGTGGCCTCTCTTAGTGGCTGGGACCAGGATGAGGATGAGCGTTCCTGTGATCATACCCAAGACAGGGGACACCTGGGAGAGGACGAAGCATGATGTCAGGACACAGACCCCTGTCAGCTTTGTCCTCGCTGCACTAGACGGGGCCAGGCAGGCTGCACCTTCCCTGGGCTTCCCTGGGCTTCCCTGGGCTCCTGGCCAATGTCTGTCCAGCCCTCCTGATGGGCAAAGACACTGGGGGCGACGTCAGTGAGGGGCCTCGGGACTCAAAATAGACTCTTCAGACCAGGGCAGAACAGGAAAGAAGGCGCAGACTGACAGACTGAAGGAACGGAGGGAAGAGATGGATGGATGGACAGATACAGGAGGAAAGACAGGTGGCTGAGCAGAGGGGTAGAGAATACACGGAAAGGCAGGCAGGCAGGTGGAAGGAAAACGGGTGGGCAGAGGGATAATAAAAAGCCAGGTAGATGGACAGACATACAGAAGGATGATCTGGAGGGGGCAGAGATTGATGAGGAGACAGCCCACCCCACTCTCTGAGGCTGGGAGGTTTCTCAGGTGAGTCCCCTGTGATGCACTGGGCAGGGAATGGCCAGGCCCTCTGCTCATCAACCAGGTAGACTCTTTTTGGGGGGACCCTTTGCATCTCCTCTGTGGCCAGCCTCATGTCTGGAAGAGAAGCCGCACGGCCCCAGCCTCTGCACATGGGAGGGGACCTCGGGACAGCCCAGATTCCAATACCCCAGCCTTCCACCAGCCCCTGTCCCATCCCCACCCCCAGGCCCAGGAGCCTTGAGCTGGTTCCTCTTCACACCACCCCTCTCTGTCCCACCAAGAAATTCCACGGAGGCTGCTTCCTTCCTGCTTTTGAGGAAAAAACACTTTGTCTCAAGCTTCCGCTCTGCTGGGAGATGGAGATCTCTGTTTCCTCCAATTGCACTATCCTGGGGCCTTGGTAACTGTCCCCCAAGCCTCTGGCAGGACAGGAAATGGCTCTGAGGGGCCCCACACAGAGGTCTTGCCCCAGCCTTGCCCTAGCACAGAGCCAGGGCTAGAAGCAGGAAACTCTGTCGTGGACCTGGAATTTCCTGACACGGAGAGAGAAAGCTTCATCCTCTCAACCTGAGGCTCCCCAGAGGGTCCCAGCCTCGGACTGAAGCCCGCAGGACTCTGCCTCCCTGACAGTTCAGGGTACACTGACCCAGCTCAAGACTTCAGAGCCCGCCCAGGCTGATGAGGGGAACCCCTGGAGGCCAAGCATCTCTAGTAACCCTGGGGAAGAGCTGGACCGGGCATGACCTCCTGGGAGGGGAACGAGGCCTTACCCGAAGGGCCCAGTGCCAGTCCCCAGCGGCCTGCTTCACACTGGAGCCGGTGATGTAGCCCAGGCCACTGCAGAGAAGACAAAAACACGTCAGGCTGAGCAGAGACGGGACGGGGCAGGCAGGAAAGGCTCAGTGGTGTAGAGGCAGGCTGTACGCCTCACCACCCAGCTAGCTGGGCAGGCAGCGCCGAGGCTGACCGCGGACATGTGCGGCTGAGGAAATGCTCAGAAGTGCTGTGGGGACCTAGCCCAGATCCTCCTCCAAGCCCCTCTCTGGGCATCTCTGCTCTCACCTGCCCAGAGGGATGGCAAAGTAGAAGACAGATAGCATGAGCGTGCGTGTGTTCTTGGTGAAGAGGTCGCCGATGATGGTGGGTGCGATGGTGGAGTAGCTGGCCTCGCCGATGCCTACTAGACCCCGAGACAGGACCAGCAGCCAGAAGTACTGTGGGGAGGGCAGAAGACGCTAGGACACTGTGCTGCTCCCTTGCCACCCATTCGGACCCCACCCTGCAGGGTCCAGGAGCCAGCAGTGGTCATGTCCCCAGGGTACCAGGGCTTCCCCCATTCGGACCCCACCCTGCAGGGTCCAGGAGCCAGCAGTGGTCATGTCCCCCATTCAGACCCCACCCTGCAGGGTCCAGGAGCCAGCAGTGGTCATGTCCCCAGGGTACCAGGGCTTCAGGGTGCACCTTTCTATGCAGTTCTGATCGGGACTGGACTTGCCCAGCTTCGACAGGCTTCCTCGTCCCTATAAACTATGCCTTTGCCTAGGAGAGTTCCTCCCTGGTCCTGGCCACGGGTTACCCCTCACCCTGTGCCTCTCCCTGGGCAGTGTATCGGGCCAACCCTGGCAGCACTGAGGGCCCAGTGTGAGTGGGGAGTGGGCAGGGTAGCCCACTGGGCTCACGTCCCTCCCACACACATCAAAGCGGAGCAAGGAAGGGTGGGGCCTGCCAGCTGCTGGTGGTCCTGCTGCTTTGATGTAGACCTGCCCTCTCCGTCACCCCAGCTGCCCAAGGCCTGAGAACCCAGGCTGGTCATCGTTCCCTGGCCCTGCCCTGGCCACCCATCCGGCCAGCACTGCCCACGTCCAGCCCTTCCTCAGGGTCTCCCTGAGTCCCTCTCAACGGCCCTGCTGGCCCCTAGCTGGTGCTGGCCTTGTACCTGACCCCTTCTCTCTCCTGGGCTGTCTTTCCTTGGCTCCTCGCTTGTGGTCTGTTCCTGGGAATCACCTGCCCACAGCCTTGGCCTGTTTTTCTGTTGGATTGCTCGTCTTTCTTTGCATTGATTTATATTAGCTTTTCCTACACCACAGGGCTTGATCCTTTGTCCTGCGTCACCAGTGTTTCCAGTCATCATTCTTTCCACTTTGTTTAGGGCAAGTATCACCATTCCCAGGCTTCCTGATGTTCTGTCTCGTTTGTTTCAAAAACCTGTTGAGTTTTCCTTGATGTCTGTTTAGGAAGGCCTATTCTCTCCTAAAGCATAAAAACAGTCTCTTTCTATTTTATATTCGTTCTATTTTAGAGAGGCTGGGATGAGTGTCACCCACCGCTCCCAGCACACTAGCAGGCAGAAGGGACCCTGCGTGTCCCAATCCCACCCCCTCGAGCCTGCTGGATTGTGGGCCTGCTGTGAAGCCACCTCTGCCTCGGTGCACACTTCGGTACCAATAAACAGCACTTAGTGTCCTCTGTGTGCTTGCAAAAAATAAATCTAAAAGGGACCACTGCATGCCTTTTATTCTGCCACACGGTTTCCCCTCATTCTCTTCTTTTTTGCAACCCATTTATGCTGGTCACTTTAAATGCAGTTCATTTTTCTGCCAGCCAGAACTGCCGTTTGAATATGCCCCATTCATGTGGGCAGGCCCAGTGGTGGTCATCCGCATTGTTTCCTCTTTTTTTTTCCTTTTTTCCCCACTGCTTCCACACCAAGCTACATTCTAGCCCTTTCCGGTTTTCTTTCTGTGTTTATGTTTGTGTTTGTTGAGACAGGGTCTCTCTAATTCACTAAGTCGCCTTCCCCCTGCCTCAGCCTCCTGCAGTGCTGGGGTTACAGATGGGCACCACCACGCCTGACTTACTTTTCAGTTTTGAGATAGGGTCTCACTATGTTGCCCAGACTGGTCACAAACTGATGAGGTCAAGCGACCCTCCCCCGTTACCATCCCAGGTTAGCTGGAACTGTAGCTATGTGTGCCGCTGTGATCTCTAAAGAGGTGCCACCAATTTACACTCCCACCAGCGCCTCCCAGACCTGGATTCCCCACAGCTGTAATAACACTTGGTATTGTCAACCTTTTTAATTGTTACCAATCTGATGGGTGTGAAATGGGTTTCATTATTGTTTTAATTTGCATTTCCCTGATTACTCAAGAGGCTGAGCCATCTCATTCTATGTTTATTGGCCATTGGGGTGTCTTCTCCTGGGATGGCCTGTAACTACCCTTTGCTGGTTTTTCTACTGGGTTATTTGTCTTCTTCCTATTGACTTATGGTTCCAGATTTTCAGATCTTGTCTTGTCTAGAATTTACTTTACAGTATGGCTTGAAACACAAACCAAACTTTTTCTTTTTGGGTTTTGTTTTTTTTTTTGAGGGGGGGGATTGAGACAGAGTCTCATTATGTAGTTCAGGCTGGCTTTGAACTCACTTTGTAGCCCAAGCTGACCTCAAACTCACAGCGATCTTCCTGCCTCAGCCTCCCAAGGGCTGGGCTTGTAGATGTATGCCACGGCAGCTGGCCAAACTATTTTCTACCCAGATGGATGGTTAGTTCTTCCCAAGCCACTGATCTGAGATGTGATTTCATCCTACACTCGAGCTCCAGAGATACAAAGATGTGATTTCATTGGTCTCTTCATCTGTCCCTCAACTGTTTTAGTTAGAAGAGCTCTGTTTCAGTTTTGGGGGTTTTGCTTGTTCATTTGAGTTTTGTTTGTTTGCAGTACTTGGGATCGAGCCCAGGGTCTTCACACTGAGCTACATCCCCAGCTCCTTTTTATTTTGAGACAGGGCCTCACTACATCACTGATTGCCCAGGCTCGGATTGAACTTGCAGTCCTCCTGGCTCAGCCTCCCAGAGTGCTGGAATTAAAGCATGCACCAAAGCGCCTGGCTCGGAGGCTGTGATGAAATACCCAGGAGGGTGAATCCCCTTTCTCTGTCATTTTTGGCATTGTTTTTGGCTATTCGTGGGGGTTTTCTCTGCCAAATTCAGAATCACATTGCCAAGGTCCACCAGAAACCCCCATGGAACACGGAGTGCAATTGCAATGAATTTACAAATGACTGTATTGGGGAGCAATCTGTTTTTCTCTCTGCCTCTTCTCAGCTCCTCCCCCCAGCTCAGAGTGGGGATCAAGGGCCCAGGTCAGGATGAGGCCAAGAAGAGGCCCCAGAAGTTCCCGTTTTCTGCTGAGGCCTCCACACTCTCCCTGGCCCTGGCCCTGGCCCTGCGGGTCCTCCTGCACGAATCTGCAAACCTCTCCAATCTCGGTCCTACCCCCCTCCATCAACAGGATTCTGACCCGTCCTTGTCCTTCTTCAGACTTTTTTTAGGGTTCCCCACTGCCCCCAAGAGGACGCCAAAGCCCCCTGACCTGGCTCTCAAGGCTCTGGCCAGTCTGGTCCCTGCCTTCCCTCCTGGTCAAGACGCCGCCTCTGCCTCCTCCTCCCTACGCTCCATGTTCTGCACACGTGGGCGACCCCTCTGCCTGTGCCACCTTCTCCCTGGTCCACAGGCACTCCAGGGAGTCTTCACTAACCCCAGGGGTTTCACGTGACCGCACTTTCTTCAGGGAGGCCTCCGTCCTTCCCAAGTGTGAAAGGCTCCAGTTGGGAGCTCCTGTCCAGTCTTCCCATCCAGGATCCCAAGGAGACCGGCAGGACTCAGAGTTCTCCTCCTGCCTCCACCCTCTACTTGAATACTCCTAGCAATGGGAAACTCATTACCCACTCAGGAAGCAGATTTCCTCTTTGGAAGAAAGAAGAGGAATGAAGATTTGTTCAATACCTGCCACGTTCCAGGGTCTGGACATTCATTAGTTCAGTTGTTTCTCACGAGACACCTTCAAGCTGAGACACATTAGCCCCACTTTAACAATGGGGAGACTGAGGCTCAGAGGGACTAGGTGTATTTCTCTAAGTCACAGAGATGAGTGGGCAACAGATCTGGGATGTTCAAAGCCAGGACTTTAAGAACCACGTGAGAAACATCTTCATGTTAATTGATGCCCGCCTCCCTGGGACTTGGACCAGATGCAGGCATCATCAAAGTTACTCATCGAAGAGTCCAGTGAACAAGAGAGGGCTAGGGGCTCACTGAGGTCCACACGGCAAGAGAGTGCAGGGCCAGGACCCGCAGTCCAGGTCCTCACTCCTGGGCCAGACTTGCATCTTGTCCAAGTCAGAGTGAGGGTGCCACCCAGGGCTGCAGGGCACCGGTAAGTGATAGCACGGAGAAGGCCCTTCCTGGAGGGCTGGTTACAGATGCACCAGAGGGCACCACCAGCGTCCTGCACTGGGGAGGCACTGCCAGGGTCTCAAGCTAAGAGAAACATAGGCGAGCCACCCCCTGGGGGCCAGGACACGGGGACAGGAAGCACAGGGACCCAGGCGGGCAGCGGGGCGGGCCTCACCTGCTGGGGGATGAAGGAGCTGGAGAAGGTGACTGCCGACCAGAAGAAGATGCCACAGCTGAGGATCACCTTCCTGTTGAAGCGGTCCCCCAGGTAGCCGAAGATGGGGGCGGCCACCATGAAGCTGCAGATGAAGACTGCAGGGAGAGGGAAGCTGCAGTGGCCCGGGCTCCGTACCAGGCCCGGGGACACGTACAGCCCAGGCTTGAGGAACCTCAGCCCGGGCCAGGGACGAGGAAGCAGCCACGGGACGAGCACCCTCTGCCGGGCCAGCGCAGGGCAGGTGGGTGAGGCCTCCCGGGCTAGGGTGATCCCGTGGCTTCACCTCTCCCATGCTCACCCCACTTGTCCACGGTGGGGGGGCTCCCTCAGATGCTCTCTACGTGGTCACCACAGCACCTGCTGTAGCTGCCCAGCCCACTGCCCGCTTCACAGAGAAGTCAGATTTAGAGAGAGGGGTGACTTCCTGATTAATGCCCCAATGGGAATTTGACCCCTTGTCGGTCTAACTCCATAACCTCTCTGACTTTTGCACATCATTCTCTTTATTACCCATGAGAAAGAGTTCAGAGAGGGAAAGGAATCTACCTAAGGTCACAGAACAAATCAGAACAGGACAAGGCCCGAAACCCCAGGTCTCACTATCTGCCAAGTCACACAGGCCCCCTTGCTTCCAGGGGCATCAGAGGCTTGCCTAACAGTTGGAGACCCTGATGTTCATCCACTCAGCTGCCCATCCATCTAGTCTTTTTTTTTTTTTTTCTGTCACTTCCAATGCACCATGCAGTGTGTTAGGGCTAGGGACACACCAGTAAATGAGACAACTAAGTGCCTGGCCATTATAGTAAGCACAAATAGACTGTAAGTATGTAGCGTAGTGCATCAGGTAATGACAGGTGCGAAGAAAGGTAAAAGAACAGAAAGAGGAGATAAGAAATACACAGTATTTGGGTGTAAGAGAGACAGAGAGCAGATGTTGTATTTTCACACAGGAGGGCCAGAGAAGGTGATGTTTTACAAAGACTTGTGAGAAGTAAAATAAAAAGCCATGCAAGCAGTGAGGCAAGACCAGCAAGTGCAAAGATCCTGAGAGCAGCAGCACACTCAGCATGTTTCTGCATAGCCACGAGGCCAGAGTGGCCGGAGCACAGGGATGGAGAGGGAAAGAGGTAGCAGACAAGGAAGAGAGGCCGATGAGGTAGGATTTTGTGGCCTACTGTGCCTCGTGTGGCTTCCATGATCAAGAAGGAAAACACTAAAGGATGCTGATGACCAGAGGGACGTGACTTGATTCTGTTCTTCTGGAGCAGGAAAGCAACAGTCCTAAAAGACTTCGTGGGAAGGGAGGGGAGGGGACTTGGAGGTGGGGTGAGGAGGCCTAGAAGAGTCAGGGCAGATGCGGAGTCACACAGCAAGGCAGCCCCCTCCCCATGGAAGCCAGTCCCCCAGCTGATGGGCACATGGCCAGACGAAGGCAGGGAGTGGGCGGACAGTCGGCTGGCCTCTGACCGCGAGGTCGGGCGTATGTGTGGACTTGACTGCTCCCCCACGGACCTGAATTCCTAGGTGAGATGAGCCGAGGAGAAGAGCAAAGAGGTGGGGGAGCAGGGAGGGCCAGAGGGCTGAAAGCGGGGCCCCTGGATGAGGCAGTAAAAGCGTGTGACTGTTCTCTATCCAGGCCAGAGCAGGACAGGGAGGTGGCTAGGTAGGTAGGGGACCTGCTAACCTAATTTTGTATGATCTGGGGACTTGGGCAGAATCCGCACGGAGGCAGGGAACCAGTGACATGCTGTCTGGCCATAAATCTACCTCTGCACCTTCCTAGATGGGCACTCGTGTCCAGGTCACAGCCTCTCTGGGTGCCCGCTTCCGGGCTGTGCTGGTAAATGTTCTCTGAAATGGAGGCAGAGGAGACCTGCGTGGAGTGTTTGCTGCGTGGAGTGTTCGGTGCAAACCCTCCTGCTGTTACGGACGTCAAGCCACCAGTGAGATGTCACTGAGGGGAGCTGAGGAGAGTGTCTACTGTCCAGACAAAATAATGCCATCAACCTTGGGGACATAGATAATAGCCACACACAGTACAATAATTAGGAAGCGGTAACTTTTGAGTATGTGTTAGTTAGCCTTTTCAATATGAATTATTTAACTGTCAGTTTATGTAATTTCGTGTTTAACAATGGCTCTCTCTAACAAGCAGCTCACACAATTCCTGAAAATTTAACAATCGACTCTCCTGAGCTGGTATCAGCCAGCTCCAGAATGCCAACTTCCTCGTCTGTAAAACGAGATAAAAATAGCAGCTCCCTGGGGCCGCAGGTGTAGGTCTGTGGTAAAGGCTCACCTAGCAACTCCGGGCCCTGGGTTCAAACACCCCCACCCCGCACTGCAAATACAAGCAAAAATAGCACCTCCCCTGGGCTGCTGGTGCTGGACCAGCCACGGTGGGGAAGGTGCCTCACACCCCGCCTGCGGCCCGGCCCCACTCAGCGCTGCACCCTTGTTTACTTTAGCCAAGGCAGATATTATTGCTTCACATCAACAGAAAGAATGTTTTCCTGCCGGACCTGCCTCCCAGGACCTGCGGGAGATCAGAGCGAGACGTGGGCGGGAAGGAGCGCTCAGTCACATCTGAACTCACACAGGTCAGGGGGAAGAGGACAAACTGCTTTCCGTGTACCTGTGTGTGCCAGGTGGGGAGTGGACAGACGCAGCGGAGGAGATGCTGCTGCCTGTCTGTCAGGGGTCACATCCATGGGTTGCCCAGATCAAAATGTTCAAATGCTGGGGAATAAATAAGCAGGGAGCGCCCAAACCTGCTGGATGGTGAAGAAGGGCTTCGTGGAGATGGTAATGTCAAAGTTGGGCATTGAAGCATGCGCAGGAGTTTACCATGGTGATAATACTACTTCAGATCAATAATAACATGGAAATCCAGAATCATATAAGCAATATTGTGTAATGGTTAATGAGACATAATGCTTTATACTCCAATTATCATTTATAAAGCACTTATAGAGGCAGGGCCCAGGGAAGCGCCCTTGACACATGCACCGATTATCTCTTAGCAGTGATTTTTCCTATGATCTTCATCCTACGGAGGGGACCATAGTGGCTGAACGAAGGGAGTGTGGAGCTGAATTTAAACCTGACCGTCTGAGCCCTGCATCCTCGCTCTACATCACACCAGACTGCCAGGCTGGGCAGCAAGAGGCCCCCAGTGATGTTGGGGACAGCACGGAGGAGGGTCCGGCTGCAGCGTGAGAGGACCATAGAAGAAACGGAGGGAGATGAGGCCATGGAGGGAGCCTGGAACCTAAGAGCCAGACCCAGAGTGGCAGCATGGCCTGCTCTCCCCCAACAAAGGCAAGCGCTTGGAAAAGCACGCTGGGGACATAAAGAGGACTGAAGATAAGTGACCCAGGCCATGGGCAGCCCCTCTGTCCAGCTCTACCACTGCCCCTCACTCCTGCCCCAGGTTTCCTGGCTTCCTGCCTGTGCATGCCCTGCCAGTCCCAGTGTGACCCAGGCCTTTAGCTCACCTGAGTCCCCCAACTCTGTAGCTGTTTTATAGCTGGGGAAATAGAGGCTTGAGAAGCAGCAGAATTTGCCCCAGGTGACCTAGGTCAGGCAGAGACCTAGACCCCTGCATGGCCCTCAGTGCCTTCTCCTAGGAGATGAGGAATCCAAGGTTGAGAGGGAGATAGGCTGCATCTTGCAATCTTGTCCCCTACTCCCTGCTCGGGGCAGGCAGCAGGGAGGACTCTGCCAGGCCCTCGGGGGTCTCTTTCACAGGTCAGCAAAGGGGCCCAGACACAGATAGAAAAAGGAGGGAGGGTTGCTTCTGATAGGAGGAGGAATGCGAGCAAAGGCCTGCATGTGGGACCAGGTCTGATGGGGACACAGAGGCCCAGCCAGCAAGCAGGCCACTCCACAGGCCGTGAAGACCAGCCCAGGCTAGAAGCTTCCCCTGTCCACCACCCCCCATGATCTTTGTTGTTTGAGGACAGATTTCTGCCGGACTGGCCACCCCGCCCGGATTTTGGTAGGGGTGGCTTTCCCAGAAGTTCTCGTACGCACGAGGACATCCTGTGGCTGGGGTGTGGGGAAGCCCTCGCTCAGCTCACGTGTGCTGAGCCCACAGGTCTGGGACAATGGAGTTGTGGGGCAAGGAGCCAGGATGGGGACGCGGAGAGGAGGGGCCACAGACAAAGTGGGCGGGAGCAGCCCAGCCATGGCAGTGGAACCTGGATACCAAGCCTCACTCCCTCCCCCTGCAGGGCAGGCTCAAGGCCATCAGAAGGACAGGAGACTGGATGACAAGCCTGGGGTGCTGTCAGCCCTCGTGGGGGTCCCAGAGCTCAAGGAGCTGGCAGTAGCCAGAAGCCCCTAGCAATCCCACCAGGGACTTTGCATCCTGATGGGCAGCCCAGTGCCTCCATCCCGCCACCCTCGGGCACACAGGGCCTGTCCGACCCCAGAGGCTGGTCCTGGAGCAGCAAAGACAAGGTCAGCGCCAGGGAAGCCCTAGATCCGTGCTGCGCCCTGGAGCTTGCCTTTAGCCCCTGCCTCGGGGCTGGGCTGGGCTGAACCAAGGCTATTTTTATGAAGCCCAGGCTCCAACTGACCTGTTATTTAGGGAAGACTCGCCATTGTCCACTCCTATGGGCAGGGACGATGTTCAGGCAGGTGTGGGGTGGGCAGGGCCTGGCTCTGCCCCCCAAGGGACAGTGCAGGCCGGCCTTGCTGATGGGAAGGGTTCAGCACGGAGGGCCCTGTCAGTGCCCAGAAGCCCACCACGCTCAGGTAGAGTGGGGATCACCTCCCTGGACACCAGCTCAGCTGTAGCCCTGTGCTGGCTCCTCCAGTTCAGGACGAGTAAGGTGCTTGGGCCTCCTTCTGAGCAGGCACCTGGAGAGATGGTCACAGGGGAACCTGAGTGTGCCCAAAGTAAGGGTGTAGCTAAGCTGGCCAAGGAGAGAGGGAGGCCTGAAAGAGCCCAACGCAGAGACACTGTCTGGTTTCAGTCTGAGCTGGCTCTTCCTCCGTCCCCAGTCTCCCACTCCTGCACTCTAATCCTGGCACTTCCTTGTGACAAACCCCAGCCCTGAGCAGTCGCCAACCTCCTCTGCCATGCACTGGACTGCAGAGTAGATATCATGGCACATGCATCTCACACGGACTGGCCTTGCTCTAAAAGTTTCTCTGGCTCCCCACTGCCCCAAAACAAAGCCCAAGGCCTTAACTCCGCCATCAAGCCTTCTCCTCCTGGTCCTGCCTCCTCTACCTGCACTCCCTGGGTTACGTTTACTCCAGTGCCCTCAGATCTGCCTGCTAATTTGCTTATTTTCTGTTTAGCCGGATCTGATTATTTTATTTTGTATTTTCTTAGTTCCATTTTACATCTCCCTGTTCTTTTTTTTTCCCCCTAATGCACTATTCTTGTCCTTTGAGCTTTGCAAGTTGAGCATTCTGATGCTAAAGTCCCTCTAACACAAGTCTCTCCGGGGGCTGAGATGGAAGCAGGGCAGAGCACTTGCCCAAAATGAGTCCACAGTCCACGGCTCTTCAGCCCGTGTTGGGAGCCAGTGGATGCCTTCTCACAGAGATGAGTTTTCTATGTGCTCTGCTAATTTTGAATTTGAGTTTGTCTCCAGAGAAAACTGTCCCCAGCATCAGGAGGGCTCTGGCTCATGCGGCTTCCCACAGAGCACTCTGGGATTTCCTTCTGCTGGGTGCCGAGAACGCCCAGCCCCTGCGAGGGGAGGCGTGGAGGAGCAGGGACCAGGACCGAGTTCTCTGCGTAAGCCAGGTTCACCAGGGAGCCATCCAGCCACACAACAGAGCGCCACAACCCACCGCCAGCCTGGGCTCCCTTGGGACTAGAGGGCTTGCCCGGACTCTGGGGGAGTTCCAGTCCGGACCCGATTGGCTCTGCCCAGTCCTCAGAGTGGAGAGGCGCTGAGCCTGGAACTCGGGCCAGGCGGGAGAAACTTTGATGCAGCCGGGTGATGAAAAATGGGAGTACACTGTGCTGTCCTCTCTACTTTTATGAAGGCTTAAAAGTTTCTGTGAAAAAGTGCTAACATTAAGAATCCTGGCACAGGTTTCTGAGACATAGATTTCACCCCCTGAATCTTCGGCATCACCAGCCTTGGTTCCCCCCTCACTGCAGTTTCTGACGTCTGCGCTCTGCTTCTGGCACCTGGGAATTTCCCTGCTGGCCTTAGCTTTTGAGCTCTGCTCTGTAATTCAAACATGTTTTCCTCACATATTTTTCTAGCTGGGGAGAGGGGGAAAGTTTCCTCATAACTACCGAATCTGACAAACTGACCAGAAGCCCTTTCTCCCAAACAAATTCTAACACGTTCTTCAAAACTCCACCCAACCCTCCACTCTTCAGGGAAGCCTTCACCTCCCTCCAGCCATCGCCGTGCACACACCCGACGCCACCCACCCGCCCAGCCGCCCACCCTCATCCCGGCTCAGTGCCTGAGCGCTGACTGCAGGGTCCATTTTCGTCCCTGTAGATAGAGGCGTTGTGCCTGATGATCAGCTGAATCCAGCACAAGGTCTGCAGCGCACCATGTTCAGTAGCTGCTCACCCTTTCGACGTGGGCTATGCAGCTGCCACACGTGGCCAAACCCAAGAGCGGTGGCTTTGCTCTGAGCTGTCAGAGGCCGAGCTGTAAGCCAGGGACAGGGCTACGCTGGCAGCAGTGTTCAAGGTAGGTGCTAAATGTGCCTTTCCCAAGCCAGTTATGCTCTGGTCCAAGGCAGGCCCAAGTCTGGCCCTCAGGCACTCCCCATCCGTCGCCTGGCCCCACAGCCCCTGGTGCCCACAAACAAGCAGGCAGCCTGCTCCCACCTTGGCCCTTTGATCTGGGCAAGCACCAACACCAGGCTGGCGCCCTCCACCCAGATCCGACCTTATCACGGCTGGGGAAGAGACAGGTGCCCGGGGGCCTGGCCAATTAGGTGACTTGCCTCGTTGCCCACTGAGTCACATCCTGGTCTAGCTGGACCGGCTTCTCAGCGCAGATGACTGAAGGGGCAAGGATGCTGGGGAGAGATGCGCCAGCTGTGCCAGAGGTGGGTGGTAGGATAAAGATCATGGGCTCAAAGGACTCATCAGCCTGCAAATTCTGGGGATTCTCACCATGTCCCAGATACACTGAGATACCAAACACTCAACCCCCATGCGCCCCCCAGCAGAGGCCTCTTCTGGGTTCCTATCTCAGGCTGATGCTCTTTCACTGTGAGGCCTTAAGCAAGACGCTTGCCTCTCTGAACCTCTCTCTCCCATCTGACCAGTGGAGCCGGCAGGGAGCCTGTAGGGTCACTGTGAGAGGAACCTGTGATGCCTCTGGGTGAATTACCCACTCCTAGCCAGCGCACCCAGGATAAGCAAGGACTGGGTGCTCTCTCTCTCAGGCTGAGAAGTCAGCCTGGAACAAGCTGCAGAAGGGACAGGGGTACTAACCCTCGCACCTGCCCGGGGACCAACAGCCCACCCTCTCCCTGTGTGTGGCCCTGACCTTTGCTGGGGGGTTGAACAGAGGAGGTTAAGGTACAGCCCCCCTCTAGATCAAACAGCAAGGCCTGGGCTAGAGGGAATGAGGCTCAGGCCAGGCCAGGTCTCCAGTGACTCAGGGGCCGTGCAGGGCGGGAGTGGGCGCCTGCTGCCTCCCACACTCCCATCTGGCATGGACCCCACCTTCTCAGTAAGTGCTGGTCCCCGGTGATGCAGGCAGGCTGACTTACTCCAGCCCAGCCAGGGAGGCCCAAAAAGAGGCAGAGGAGGAGTTTAGACTCATGATCTGGGCAGTAGTGAGATCTACAGTGCAAGACCTGGCAACCCAGGGGGAGGGACACTGGACTGTACATCTTTGCCCTGCCCTAGTAAGTCTCACTCATTTGGATTGAGCCCTGGACTATCACCTCCCCACTCTCTGAGCCAGACAGACCCCACCAGGGATCTAAAGGCAAGTGGCCAGACCGAGGGGCTCTGGCCTCCTGGGAGCTCAAGGAGGCATTGTGCATACTGGAATGCCACCTGAACAGGTCAGGCAAGTTCTTGGACAGCAGCTCCTCCACCCCGCCCTCCCAGAACAGCCGGGAAAGGGAAGGGGAAGGGGTTCACAGACTGTAATGAAGACCACGGCTGTTCTCCCACACAATGAACTGGGCCTCACAGCCAGAACTCCAGGGCCAAGAGCCACGGACAGGCAGCACCAGGCTGGAGTCCGGCAGCAAGGTCGGGCCGAGTCAGGACCAGACTTCCTGCCCCCGCCCTGGAGGATGGCACTGGACCGCGGCTCCGCCCCAGCCTGAGGTCCACTGAGCACAGCCAGCTTGGCAACAGCCAGAGCCAAGGCCAGGGAGCCCGGAGCACCAGGCTTTGAGGCCATGGAGGGGCGGGGCGGGGACACGGGGTCACGGCTGCTCTCCAGAGGGAGAGGCTGACAAGCTGGGCTATCGCTCCAGGCCTCCCACAGGGCCCTGCTCAGCGCATAGCAGCCCAGGGAGGCGTGGGCCCTGGGACCCCAGGGAAAGCTCAAGGTGCTCAGGCCCTCACTTGGTCACCTAAGAGGCGATTCCTAGGACTGGTAGCCATGAGAGGAGCGAAGGGAGGGACTTGAGATGGGAGCAGTCACTGAGGCTCTGTGGCACCACCCGGTGAAGGAAGGAGTCCCTTCACCAGGTTCAAGAAGGAATGCACATCACTGGGTGCCCATGAGGCCCCAGCACCCAAAGAAGGGTGTCTTCAGTGGGCGGGGTCCTTTGCTGCACCCCTGTTTGTCTCCCATAGCTCCTTAGGGCAGCTGGCACATGTGTGTAAAGGCTCAGAAAGGTTCCATTTGTGGGCAGCAATGGTGGGAGCTGGTGCGAAGCCCTGGTTCATTCCAGGAGCGAGGACTGGGGAGAGAGATGCAGGAGAAAGACAGGAGGACCTGAGGAACCAGCACCCAAGCAAGTGGCTGAGAGCGGAGATGACCCTCACCTGACTGCAGCAAGCCGGCACCTCGGTCCTTGACCCCAAAGTGCTGCTGGATGTCCAGAAGGACGCCTGCAGGGGGAGACACAGAGTGCTTACTGGTGATGGCTGACATCTCGGTGCCCCCTCGCCCACTCCCTCCAGGCGGTGCCCAGTCACAGCCCAGTCCTTCCCACCTGTGCTGAAACCCTGCCCTGCCCGGGTAGGCCAGCCCACTTGGAACTTAAGAGGCTGGGCTTCTCTCCTACCCACTCTGGGGCAGGGACAGCATCCCACCCGCAGCCACTGCAGTGGCCTGAGGACCTGAGATGGACAGCGCTCCCCTGTGCTTGTGTGGGGGTAGCAGGTCCGCCTCCCATCCTGTCACCCATGTGGCCCCATGCTGGATCACATCCTGGGTCGGGAGCAATGGGGGACACCCTGCCCTCAGAGACCGCAAAGCTTCCAGCCTAGTGGGCAGCCACTAACAGCCGCAGGATGGCCCTTGGGCTGGGGAGAGGGCGGGAGCCGCCCACAGCAGCACTCACAGGGCGCCCCTGCACCTGTGCACAAGCATGTGCCTGCACACGCACACACACACACACGCGCGCGCGCGCACCCACACACAACACACGCACAACACACGCACGCACACTCCAGCTGCGTGCACTCCAGCCTATAACCAGCACTGCCAGTTTGCCGAAGTAGGAGCCAGGGCAGACAGGAAAGCAGACAGGGCTCCAGGCCTCCTTTTCCTAGGCAAGGGGAGTTCCTGCTCCCAGACCTGACTGCCTCTGCTCTGCCCCTGGAGTCCTGCCTGGCAAGGGGGCGGCTGGAGAACCTAGACCCACCACAGCTGCCAACGGGCAGAGCCGCAGCTATCTGGGAGCCCCGCAGGCTCCTGGACCCTCCCACCTCCTGTGGGAGGCCTCCTGAGTCCGTGCACCCCACAGCCCCCAGAGGCCCCAGTTCGGCTTATCTCTGAGGACAGCAGGACAGGCCACGGCCCCCTCCCTCACAACCGCACTGTGAAGGGGCAAGGGAAGCAGGAGGGAGAAACATGACGGAGGCCGCTGGGGGACTCCCAGCGCTCCTCGCGATGACGATGACGATGATCCATGTTCAACAGAGTTGAAAATGATGGAGTTTACATTGCCGGGCAGTAAATTTCTTGTTTAATGTCACATAGCTCAATGAGGCTGCTGTATCCCACTGGACAGATGAGGAAACTGAGGCGTAGAAAGTTAAGCCATGGGCACAGAGTCGCACAACAGGGAAACGGAAGAAAGCAGATTTCTGAGCACTGTCTGAGAGTCCCGCCAGGTGGCAGGGGGTCCCCAAGGTAGGGCGAGATGGAATGTCACTGTCCCTCTCCAAACCCATCGAGGCTGGGATGCTGAGCAGTTTCCTGGGCTGCAGGGTCAGCTTCAGCAGGTGCCCCAGCAGCCCGAAGTCCCACAGACACCAGCGTCCTCCTTGCTAACGCCCTGCTTGTGTCTGCCCTGATTACCACAGCCAGAGGCTAGGGGAGGGTCTAAATCACTAAGGCTGAACCGGGCGATGGTCTTGGCCTCAGATGTGGAAGCCAGAGGCCAGTCCTGGGCTTTGGGATGGCAGGGCCATCAGTGGGACCCCCCAGCTGCCCCAACCCAGCCTCAGGAGTCCAGAGGCCCACTGGATCCTGTGGGCAGCAGCAAGGACTGGGGAGCTACCCACACTCACCTCCTAGCCACGAAACCCCTCCCCTCTCCTGAGCCAGGGCCTCTGCTGCCCACATCTTCTTTCCTAGTAACTGTGGCCCTGGCTCCCCAGTGCCCAAGCCCATCACCAGGCTACCAGCTGTAGGGCCAGCCCAGCCAACCTGGCACTCCAGCCTCAGTTCTCGGGTACGGCCTCTCCACCACATACCCCAGTCACCCCTACCACCACGCTCCCCGAATCCACACACATCCTCTCCTATTCTGGCACCACCTGGCTGCCACCCCTTCCAGGCTAGCTCGGATGCCTTCCTCTTCCGAGAAGCCTTCCATGATTTCTCCCCTCCTGCCACCAGCAGGTTAATGCTCCGCCCTCCCCATCTCTACTGATGTCAGCACTTGCCCCGAGGTCAGGTAAGGGTTGCATAAATCTATAGAGAGAAACTGGGACACAGAAATGAACTTCTGGGACCCACTGTGGCCAGGAGCTAAGAGATACCAGTACTGCTTCCTACCAAGCTGTAGGTACCAAAGCCGGCGACACAGCTCAGCGGCATAAGTGCCTGGGTGGCAAGTGCAAGGTCCTGAGTTCAATCCTTGGCACACACAAAAAAATTAAAAGTTGTAGGCACTGTGAGCCTTTACAAATGGTCTGTCTGCCTGTCTGTCTGCTGTCTTTCTCTTTGTCTTTATCTCTCTCTCTTTCTCTCTTTGTGTATGTCTCTCTTTTCCTTTGGTTTTTTGAGACTGGGTCTCACTATGTAGTTCAGGCTGGTTTTGAACTCATTATGTAGCCTAGGCCGTCCTCAAACTCACAGTCATCTTCCTGCCTCAGCCTTCTTAGTCCTGGGATTACAAGCATGTGCCACCACACTTGGCTTGATGGAGGGCATTTATGTCCTTGCTAAATGCATTATTATTTGTGATTTTGCATACAAAGGAATCAAGGGGCAGGCCAGGGTTGGTGCACACCTGTAATCCCAGCACTCGGGAAGCTGAGGCAGGAGGATCTCTGTGATTTCAAGCCAAGCCTGAGCTACAAAGTGAGTTCAAGGCCAGTCTGAATTATAGACTGAGACCCTGTCTCAAAAAAGAAAAAAAAAGAGGGTGGAGAGAAGGAATCAGGAGTCTAAGAAAGGAGTGTCCAATCCCTCATTCACAGGCTGCATGTGGCCCTGGGCAGCTAGTAATTTGGCCCCATAAAATAGTAATTTTTAACATTGTGATGTGATTTTTTGTGACTTTTCATGCCTCATTTGCCCTGTGCTTGAGCAAGGGCTGCTCAGGTGACAGTGGAACACTATGCGCGGAAGGCAAAGTGCTAACTCCGCCTCTCACACCCGTGATCAAAGCCCACAGGTGTCAGATGCTGCACGGACTCCTTAGCGACAGCAGTGGTCCAGCCCACCTCGCCCGTGTGCCTGCGACCACAGGAGGTACTGTGACATGCGAGTTTCCTCACTAATTATTAAATGTGGGGTTCTTGGGTTATTTCATAAAATAATAAGTAAAACATGAAAAAGGAAGTTTTGCTACTTCTATACTATATATATATATATATATATATATATATATATATATATATATTTTTTTTTTTTTTGTCTTTTTGAGACAGGGTCTCACCATGTAGTTCAGCCTGGCTTTGAGCTCATTTTGTAGCCCAGCCTGGTCCCAAACTTGCAACGATCCTCCTGCCTCAGCCTCCCAAGAGCTGGGATTACAAGCATGTGCTACCATGCCCAGCTTATATTATATATTTCATAGGGAATTAAGACAATTCCTCACTATTTGGTGTGGCTCACACAAGACAAAAGGTTGAACATTCATGCTTAGCACTCAGAAAGCTGAGGCAGGAGGATTGCCTCCTGTTCCAGGCCAGCCTGGAGCCTAATGAGTTCAAGGCCAACCTGAACTACATAGCAAGACCCTGTCTCAAATGATGAAAACAACAACAAAAAAGACATAATGCAATTTGTCACACGGACATTAAGGTGTTTTGATTTGATCTGTTTTGTTTTTTTAGGCAGGATCTCGCCATGTAGTTCAGACTAGCCTCAAATTCATGGCAGTCCTCCTGCCTCAGCCTTCTGAGTGCTGGGAATAGTGTGTGCCACCACACCTGACTAGCTCTTTAGGTTTTGGGGGTGAGAGTAGAAACCAGGTCTGAGAATATTGAGGAAAAACCCAAACTCTGTTTTTCCCACTGTACTCTTATGACACAGACCACCCCCATGGATAAATTGGGGTCGGAGGGATCCCCACACACAAACAAGCAACTGGTTCTGGAGCAGACCTCAGCTGGGCATGCTGCAACCCAGCTCGGCTCTGCACTACCTACCTGGGACAGCATCAGGTCCCCAAAGTGGAGGCCTCAGCCCCAAGCCTGCTCCCCACGGCTGTGGACACCCACACAAGCCCAGGGTGTCTGACCTGTGCTCCTCACATCTAGGACTAAATCAGGACCCCCACCCCTCCTGGCCTTGCTTAATTTGCTAGAGCAGCTCACAGAACCCCGACACAGCAACCTCCACCTGTTTGTCACCAAGAGGTTCCCCAGCCTAGGGACGAGGCTCCTAGGCTCCTAGGCTCCTAGGGGGAGCCACCCACAGTGGGGTGTGTGGGATGGGACAAGGTGCTTCTCTGCCCTCCTGGAGCCTCCAAGTGTCCCACCACCCTGGAGCTCCCCACACTTGTTATTTTGGGGTTTGTTGGAGGTTTCCTTACACACCCGGGATTGGTTGAATCCTTGGCCCAGGGCGATCAACTTAACCTTCAGCCCCTCTTCATCCTGGGAGGCCACAGGCGGGACTGAAAGGGCCAGCTCTGTAATCCTGTGCCATCTCCCTGTAGGCAACTCCCAGGCTGAAGCCACCTGAGGCTGCCGGCTCATTAGCATACAAAAGATACTGATGGTTTTGAAGATTCAAGCATGTTAGGAGCTCAAGGCCAGACAAGGGGGAGAAGATAGAACACATATTTCACAATATCCACATCAGCTCTGTGGCCCCACAGCTTCCCCAGACTTGCTCTTGCCCGCAGCACACAGCTAGCCCACAGCACTCTCTGGGGGTGGGTGCACGGGCAGACAGGTGGCCACGAGCCAGCCAGCGGCCATGGCAGGTCGTCAGCAGAACTAGGCTGAGGACGATCACAGATTCGGCCCTGGGTGGATGACAGGAGGAGTGGAGTTGGAGGAAAGTGAAAACTCCCCAGGGCCCCAGGTCTGTCCTCTGCCTACAGCCCAAAGGCAGGATGAAGACATGGGGTCACCACAGCTGGGGTGGTGGGTACCAAAATGGCCATCACAGGGACATCCCACATCACAGCCAGGCAGCGCTCCTGCCCCTTGCTTGTGGCACACGGCACTGGTCACTTTCCCGCTCAGTGATCTGAAGGCCAAGCATTTGCCTCTGCCTCCGGGAAGCCTGCCCTGACTCCCCCACCACAGAGACCTCCTTATAAGGAGGAGAAACATTTCTCACATCCAGGTGGACATCCGGGATCCCCAGAACTCCTGGGCAGGCTAGAGCCAGGACACAGGAAGCCTTGGGTTCCTACCACCACCTGCCCACGACCATCTAGAGCACAGCCTTGGGCCCCACCACCATGTTCAAGCAGAGGCCAGGGAGCAAGGCCCTCTCAGGCCTTCTCTGGGTTCCCTTTCAGGCCTGGAAGGAGCCATGGCTGCAGGAGGGCAAGATCCCACTGGCCGCGGGCACGGGACGCGTGTGTCACAGCAGCCCGGCTGCTCGCCTCACATTTTCCTCTGGGCTCCAGCCTAGCTTGGGCCCACGTACCCTCCCTGCTTTACCACAGCCTTATTTTTAGCCTCTTTCCTGGAGGCTGAGGTTTGGCGGGTCACAGGATGGGCCTCCCGCCCAGGAATAGCTTCCCACAGCTCAGGCCAAGCCAGGTCTCAGCCCACCAGCACAGGGGCTCCCAAGTCAGGGCAGCCCCCCACTGTAGCACAGGGCAAGCCTCCCCAGGCAGCCCCTCCATACCTACACCCAGAAAGGCTCTCTGGCCACAGGAGTTTCCTCCTCCGAAGACACATTCTGGAAGCACAGGACTCCTGAGTTTTCCCTCACACACACACCAGGTGTGGGGGCCTCTCCAGCCCAGCCTGGCACAGATCTTGCGCTGGCTGCCCCTGGCTTGGCTGGCCTGGGCTTCCGGCCTCTCCCTGGCTCCCGGCTCCCATGCAGTAGCCCACACATGCGCTCACATCTCACTCTCCCAGCTGTGAGGACGGCCATGACCTGTCCCTGGGCCGGCCCTCCTTCCCACACCTTGTTCGCAGTGGACACTCTTGCAAGAATCCCAGCCATTGGGTCTTCGCCTGCCTCACTGCTCCTCTGATGGCTCATCCCTCAGACCCACTCACCCCTCCGTTTCTCAGCGTCCAGACCCCCAGTCTGTGCCTCCCACTGGCCCCCTCCCCTGAGCAATGGCACTGCCACACTCAGGCTGGGTGCCTGGGTCAGCTGTGCACCACCTCCTGCCCTCCCTCAGTCCCAGGAACAGGCTCCAGACATTCCCTCTTTGCCATCACCTTGTCCCTGGCTGCCTCACTGCCTCTGCCTCTGCTGGCACATCTGCATCCTTCCTGCCCCATCTATGGAATCCTCAGGAATATCCAACTAGGTCTTAGGTCCCGGGCTGGGGCCCCGAGACCTCAGGGCAGTTCCTGGTCTCCGGGAGCTAATGCTGTGGCCCAGCGGGTGTCATCTCTGGCTGTACTTCGGAATCAACCACGACTTCCCCAAGGTCCACTGGCCCATGCCTCTGGTTCAGTAATACCACTATTGCTACCAGTACTGCTACTAACAGCAACAACATACACAGCAATGTGGACAGAGTGCTTAGCACATGCCAGGCTGCTCTGAGGATGTCAGCTCACTGAGTGTAGCTGCCAGTAACACTTAATGTGGCTCCCCACTGCTGCTCGATAGGCCCCAGATTTCTAGTACTTGGGGCCTCCGTGATCTGGTCTAATCCAGCCACAGCTCTCCCCACTCACTGAGAGAGAGAGAGAGAGAGAGAGAGAGAGAGAGAGAGAGAGAGAGGCCCTGAACTCCAGGCTAAGGGGAATACCACTAATTGTGACCCTTTACCTCTCTGGACCTCCATTTCTTTCTGAGAAAATGGAGACAAGAAAGATCGATGACCAGGCTTGGTGGCGCACACCTGTAATCCCAGCACACAGCAGGATCACCACAAGTTCAAGGCCAGCCTGGGCTACAAAGTGAGTTCAAGGCCAGCCTGACTGTATGGCAAAACCCGGTCTCAAAAAGACAAGAAAAAAATTAGATAGCCTCCTGTCCCCCTCCCAGATCTGCAGACTCACCCTCTCTAAATGTGAGACCCCAGGAACCTGTAAATGCACTGCTCTGCTCAGGTGACTGGAAACAACTGACCTGGCCAACGTGAGCTGCCTGTGACTTGCCCTTGTGTCTCCAATCTCTGCCTACTGCTGTGTCCCCTTCCTAGCATGTCCAAGTCTACCTGCTAAGATCTGCCTCCTCTTCAGGGCCCAGGACCAAGGTCAGGTGCCCTACGACACCCCTCCATCCTTGAAGGATCTTAGATCTGGGGTCCCTGTAACATCAAGAGACCCCACATCAGATACCCTTGGCCCTGACTTAGCCAGCCAGCTGGTCCCAGATGCTCATAGTGAGCACCCCCATCCTTGTGGGTCCCTCAGCAGCCCCAGAGAAGTGGAGTCCAGACCTCAGGACCCATGATGGCCACTGCATCCTCCAGCCGCATGTAACCTGGCACCACAGAGTCCTCAAAAAGAGTAGGATCTAAGAGGAAGCCCACACTAACCTCGGCAGCCTCAGCTAAAGCAGCCTTGGGTGGGAAGTCCAGACAGTGTGCTCCTCAGGCTCCGCCCAGTCAGCTGGACCGGCCACCTGGAGTTCAGGCTTATTTCCCTCCGGCATAGTCACTATCACCTCACTTTACCCTGGCAGAGCCTCTCTCAGACGAGTGTACAGCTTAGCTGAATTCTCGAGAGCATAGGCTCTAGAACCAGACCATCTGGGTTTAAATTCTGGCTTTTCCATCTTCTCTGCTGTGTGACCTTAGGCAAACCACTTACCCTCTCTGACCCACTTTCTTCCTCAGTAATATGGCTTAATTTCAAGACCTGTTTCACGTGGCTGTTCGGAGGTTTAAGTAGGTCAATCCATGCAAAGTGGTCAGCCCAGTGTCTGGGGAGTAATAAGCACTCAACAGCTGTCATCAGTATTATCAGCAGGCCGTGGGCAGGAACCAGGGGGAACCAAGAACAAGAAGGAATTCTCGCCTCAGTTTTCCTTTCTCCAAAATTGGGATAGACACTCAAAAATACGGAGCATATGGAGTGGAAGGGCTGGGCCCTGCTGCCTTCCTTCCAGTCCCTCTCAGAGGGACCCTGTCCTCCTGTGGAGGCCCCAGCGCTGGCTCACTCTGGGTCTCACCCCTGCTCCAGCACTCAGCCACAGCTCCCACCCCGGTAATTACAGAGGCCCGAGAGCCCGGCTCTGCTGACCTGGCTCAGGATAGTGAAGGCTGGAAACCACGGCCTGGCCCTGCTAGCACCCCACAGCCCAGGACCCAGGCTCCTGGGCCTACACTGCCATACTTGCCCAAGTCCACAGCGCAAGGCATGGCCACATCCTGCAGGGCCACACGCTGCAGGGACAGACTGAGTGACACCACCCACCCTTCCTCCGAGTTGTGGTCATAGGTGATCCTGGATCCCACACAGCCTGGCTGGGGTCACCCATGAACTCAACTGTGTTTGCCCTACATGTACTGACCCTGCCCACACATCACACAAATTTAGGTTACGAATGTCAAGTGAGCTTATGGCTCGTCTCTATGAGAACAAGGCAATAGGCCTTGCCTTTGGCCCTTAGGGAAACACCCTTCTCTACCCTACAGCCCTGTCTGCAGACCCCATTATTCCTAAAGGGACACCACCCCAGAGCCCAGAGAGCCCCCTCCTCCCCAGCACTGCCGAGTGCCCAGAATGGGCGGGGCGGCAGCCAGGCCTCCGGGCTGTGGTTCCAGCCTATCATTTGGGGCCAGCTTTCCTGGAACCAGACTCAGCCTTAGCAATTTGGGGGCTTTGCATAGGCGCTGCTTTCCAGCTCAGCCTCCCTGTCCCTGGCTGGGCCCAGGCACTCCACAGGACCCCAGGGGCCAGTGACAAGGTGGTCACAGTCTTATCATGGTCTCAGGCGTGTGGCTGGTGGAGCCATAGACACAGGATAACACAAGAGCGCAGGAGCAGAGAGGGTGGGGAAGAAGTAAGAGACCTCAGAAGGGCGAAGCGCAAGCCCACAAGTCTACACACCCTTGACTGACCGCTTCAGGACTCCTGCTCCCACTGAGAGCGGGCCTGAGACTGGGAAGGTGCTGGCGCAGAGACCAGTCAGGCAGGAGCTGGACTGTGCCAGCCCCCAAGCCCGAAGCCCGGTGTGTTCCCATCATCATGCTTCCCAGCAACTCCCCAGAAATGGGCTCCAGCCAGTGCCCCCATAACACCCACACCAGCTGTCTTCAGCTGAGTGTCTCAAACAGTCACGTGGCCAGTCAACGCCGCCTCTGCCCAACACAGCCTCTTACAGGTTACAAGGCTCCTTGCCTCCCAGAATCCTGTTCAGCAATCTGAGCTTGACAGTGAAGGGACCACAGAGACACCACAGGAGCAGGGCTGGGCCACAGGGAACCCAAGCAAGGTCTCCAGGTAAGCAGAGGACTGCAGGGAGGTAGGAGGTCAGAACCCAGTCCCCAGCCTCCCATCTCTGGCTCCTGCATTATCCCCGAGTATTTCTTGTTCTAATGTAAATGTCCCCCACCCTCAGCCGTGTCTCCCAGGACCATTCACCCACCTCCCGGCTACCTAGAGATGACCAGGCCCAGAACAGACCAGCATTCGCTTTCATGAGGCCTGGCTTTGTGACCTGGGGCCAGCTCTGTAGAGGAGACAGGACAAAGCCATCGCCATGCCCTCTTGCATGTATAGAAGCACTCTGCCCGGCCTGGGGGTGGGGCAGTCCCATTGTCAAGGCCGAGGACTGGGCAGACAGGGACTTCCTCTTGTTTCCTTCCTGGAGATGAGAGGCCCTGAGGCTCATTGTGCACCCTGGGCAAAACAAAAGAGCAGCACCTGCCACGGCAGAGAGGCCCTGGCCTCAGTGACAAGGGCTGGTCCTTCATGAGTCAAACCAACCAGTGTCCTGTCCACCCAGTAGCACATGCTTTAGAGTCAGGCTAGGATGGGTCAACCCAACTTGGCTTCTCAAGGTTGTGCTGACTTCCTTTGGAAGCTGGGGTCACGGACGCGTCAGCCCCTCAAGCCTGGAGGCAGGTGATGATCCTACAGGGGCTATGGCGGAGACAGAAGGTGCAGAGTCCTGGAATGAGAGCACAATGCTGCCCAGATCACCAGGGGAGGCAGAGGCTGGCATCTGCAGCTCCTGGGACACAGCCAGAGCTGGGAAAGAGGTACGAGGACAGCTGAGGGCCAGCAGGCGGGAGCTCTTACAACCACGGAGCCCAAGATACCCTTGGAAGTGAGAACTTGATCACAGCAAAAAAGGGCCAAAATCATCTATTGTGGATTCAGAAATCAGAGAAGGTCAAGATCTGTGTGAGTCACCCAGATGCTGCCAACGGCTGGCAAAGAGAGGTGCCTAAAAGACCCTCAGGGCCCAACAGGAAGCCCAGCCCCAGAAGGCTTCGGATGAGGCCGGTGTGCTGCTTGCCTCCTTCTTTCTTATCTCCCTTCTGTCCTCCAGATTACCAGCTCCCCTTTGTGAAGGGTCAGGGAAGGCACTAGGAGCGCCCCATCCCTGGGCTGTGCTGTGGAAGGCAGTCTGGCTCTCAGGCCACGCCCTGCCTTCCTGCACCAATCACAACTGGGAAGCTGCAGGATAGGCCTGGATCCCACACAGGTGAGTTTGCAGGCATTTCTTGTGACAAATTAACAGTGTAGCCCTGGCCAAGCTGCTGGCCAAAGCAGCAGGAAGTTACCTGGAGGAAGAAGAGAATAAGCAGCTGCAGTTGAAGGCTGCTGGCACTAAGGGCTCACTGAGGGGGGTAGATGCTGTCTGCAAGGTGTTCAGGGCACCCCACCCCCAGACCTTAGCACAGATTTCCCCACAATGCACACGTGGCAGCCCCAGGGCAAGACCACTGCAGGGCAGTGACTGTATTTACCCTAATCCAGGAAAAGCTACAGAGCCACTAAGACTGGGACCTCGATCCCTAAGAAATACCATGTACCTCAGTTTCCCCATCTGTCAGCTTTGGGCAGACTCAACTGGATGAATTAAAAATGAACCAAGAGGAGAGCGAGTGAGCCCTGACCCAGAATCCCTCCTTCCACACCCAGCCAACTGCTGGGGTGTGGGAAGCCCCCAGCCCACAGGGCCTGTGCTGCTGGCTGGGTCTCTGAGCTGTCTCTCCTTCTGGGCTTCCCTTAGTGAGTCGTTGCCATGGAGACCAGTCTCGGCTTCTTTGGCAGCAAAGGACTCCCCCAGGGCAAGGCTCTGCCTCTCTTTCCCAGCCTCACCCTGCCCAGCTCCAGGGACCCAGTATGTCACCAGCTGGATCAAAGGGAGAGAAAATAGGTCTCAGGAAGGGAACAGGTGCCCCAGAGAAGTTGGGGAAGGATCTCAGTCCTCAAATAGTCATTCACCAACCATAATTAAGACCTAGGCCCGCTCCTTCTTGCTGGGCCTGGTTCCAAGAACAAAATGCTTCCACCTACACCCTCAGTTCTGCTTCCACTTTACAGATGGCAGAATGGCGCCCAGGGGCAGAGGAGGCTCTGCAGGCTGGAAAGAGGTGGGGGGCTCAGGACCTCGCCTGAAGGGCTTCCTCTCTTTTCTGACCTGCAGCCATAGGTGGGCTCAGAATGCAGAGTCAGTAGCAGCTTGGCCAGCAAGGGCCAAGGGAGCCCTGTGCCCTAAGGGAGCTCAAGCTGCCAGGGCTAAACTGGGCTGACCTCTGTCTGCCCAGGCGGGCTGCTAACCCATCCCACAGGGTCTCCAAGCTTCCAGGCTACGAGCAGGGGCACCCCACCTCCACCAAGACACCTGGGACCAGAGTGCATACTGCACTGGGGTGGGCCATGTGACCTCGGGTAAGTGTTTTTGTTTTCTAGGCATCAGTGTCCCTGTGTGCGCAAGGAAAGAAGGGTTTAGAGGCAGATTCTGGGTTACCCCTCTTTCACCGAACTGAAGCAAGGCTTAAGAGAAAGAATGGGAGTCTGGCCCTCCTTACCTGGGGCCAAGGCCAGCTGCCCTCAGGGGGTTCTCATGGAAAGGAGGAAAGGTCATAATTAACTATCACTGGGTGGTGCTGGGAATGTCAGAGAAGAGGCAGAAGCTACTGGGGTTCCCAGGATAGAGACCAGGCCCAGTGCAGAAGAGAAAGGCTCCCAAAGGCATCTACAGGCACCATCTGAAAGACAGTCTGGAAGGGGCTGGCACAAACAGAGGAAACCCTAAGGCAACCTGGCCTGGGGCACAGCTTGAGCCTCTGCTCAAAGGTGAAGGTAGCTGACATCTGCGGAGTCCTGAGTGTATGGCCTCATCCCAGGTGCTTCTGCGGATCCACTCTCATTCATTCTGCGCAGCCTGTGAGGTGGAGCAGGGGAAATTATCCCACAGAGGCTCGGATGATGGCTGCAAGGTCATACAGCTGGTAAGCGGAGGAGCCTGGCTTTCCTACCAGCTCTGGTAGGAAAGACTCTACACCTCTCCTGTCCAGTGACCCCCAGCTAAAGTAAACCACACACCAGATTTCCAAGACAGTGTGAAAAACAATGCAAAATATCCCAGGAATAAATTTTATATCGATTTCATTTTGAAATACATTGGCTATATTAGGTTAAATAAACTACATTAATTGCATACATTTCTTTTACATTTTTTTCGTTTTACTCTTTAAAATCTAACTGGACTACCAGAAAGTTTAGAATTCGTATGTGGCGTGTATTACATGCCCTTTAGACTGAGCTGGTCTGTACCATGAAAAAAGAAAACTGTACAAGCCAGATGTAAAGAAGAAGAGTGAGAACTCACCTACCCTTTGATGAGGGTCACTGGGCCAGACGCTGAAGTTCTCAGGGGCCAGGTGGGTACAAACATCAAAGGTGACTGAGCAGTGGAGTGTCAGCCTCCCTGCCTCAGCCCCAGCTGGGCCACCAGGCAACAGGTGGACTCGGGGCCTGGCCCAAGCTGTGTGCAGCCATAGTAGTTACTATGGAGAGACTTAAATACTCCTCAAAACTGAACTTGGGGGCAGGGGAGGGAAGTTCACTGTAAAGAGAGAGGGAGCCAGGCTTATCCGGAGAGGAAATCGGTGTGTGTTGTGTTGGGGGTGGAGAGGCGCAGGAGCTCCGCCCTGGGCAGAGGCAGGGAGAGATGCACAGTCCAGTCAGTGTTTGCGCAGGGCTTTCCAGGCCTTCCTCCCCACTGCTCCACACCCCTCCTCGCCACCACTCCTTACCTCTGCCCACATGACCAACTCACCAGAAGTGTGCTATCTTGTTTCCCCATTCCGACGGTCTCCCCCCACCTCTAGTGGAGGGACCAGACCTCCCTGATCCCACCCTTGCCTCACTGCCCTGAGCAGAGTCAGTTCTCTGAAGAAGGCTAGAGGGGGTGGCTGGGGGGGAAAACAGCTGAAAAGTGTTACACTGCCAGAAGCAGCACATTCATTCCTTATGTGAGAGGGGGTGGAAAGCTCTCCACATGCAGACCTGCTGGTATATCTGACACCTATTTTGTTGTCCAACTTCTGGAACATCACAGGCATCCAAGGGCCTTAGTTCTCCCATCAGAAGCCTGTTTCGCACTGACTGCAGGTCCCAGGGTTCTCTGACTTCCCCCTGCAGGGGTTTTGGGCATCACGGCCCACGCATGACAGGGTTGACGCACTGGGAGAGCACACAATGCTTCTGCCCACCGTGATGAAGGTAGGAGTCTCTTGGGGGCAGCCCGATCCAGAAACTGATGTCATTGTCTACTTCCAACTCTCTCCAGCGGATGGATGGAGAGATGGGGGTTTTCAAGCAGGAATGGGGGAACAGGGAAGCCTCTGCCCTTCCATCAGAGTTCTTCCTTTCACATGACACAAAACTCCATTCAACAGAGCAGAAGACTGTGGCTCAGAAAGGGGCACCCAGGTGGGTGCCTTATATCAGGATTTTTTGCCCCAGTCATCCCAAAGCTCACTCCATAATCTACAGAAAAAAACTTCTCTCCCTCTCCCCACCAAGTTCCACCCCAAACCCCAAGCAGGGTTTTGGTTTTGTTTGTTTGTTTGTTTGTTTGTTTTTGGTATGGTGAATCAAACTCTCGACCTCACGCTTGCCTGGTAGGCACTGTGCCACTGAGCTACATCCCCAGCCCTCAAGCAGGTTTTGGCCAGCATGCCAGTTACTCAGAATTGCCTCCTCCTGTAGGGAGCTTCCACCTATGCCAGACTGACCAGATTCCTTTCTTCTCAGGCTGCATCATTCCCCGCCGAGGGCAGCTCATCTAGGGCAAGTCTCCACCTTTTGACCCTGACAAGTCAGAGAAGGCAGCCAGCAGAAGGGAATCCCAGAACCGCACCATCCTGAGAGGCCCCGAGATAGATCAGCTCAAAAACAGGGAATCAGATCTAAACACAAGCTGGGACTGGCCCTGAGACTGGCCCAAGGTCACACACCAAACACATTTGTGACAAATCTTGAGACTAGAGGCCAGTTGTTCTGTGGACTTTCATCCCATCCTTATGGCTGATTCCCAGAGATACGGAGAATAAAGCCACCTCTCTTAAACCCCAGAGGCCTATGCCCTGCCCCAGGCCCCAAGCGACACAGAGCAGGGGGAGGTGTCTCCAGGCTGCTGGCTTGACCAGCTGCAAACCGCATCCCGGGTCCCCAGGCGCCCGCGGACCCGCCCCGCCCCTCCCTCAGCTCCCCTCAGGCCGGGCCCTTTGTCAGCCACGCGCTCACGAGCTCTCACTCACACACACACACATATCCGCGCCGCCACGCGCGCGCACACTCGATTTCCCCGGCGCACACCCGCAAGGGGCGCACACACTCGCAGCACGCATGCAGGGGGGGTGGAGGCGGCCAAGGAAGGAAGGAACTGACGGGCCACGGACGTACAGAAAGCCCGGGTTAGAGGACGAGGAGAGGCCCGGGGACCTGCGGCTGTGGCAAGAACGCAGAGAGACGCAGAGGAGACTCGGAGAAGAGGACAACGGATGGGCCGTCAAGGGCTGGCGAGGACAGGCCGGCTACTCCGGGGTGTCCCTTGGCCCTGGGTGGGGGCGGGGATCCTGACTGGACCCGTAGAGCACGGGGGCGTCACTCGCCCTGCTGTGCTCGTGCAGAGGGTCGGCCCTTAGGGACTCCACATAGGGGTGTCTATAGGGGGCCTGGGACCCCAAAGCTCCCTGGGGTCCCTGGGGAGAAGGAGCCCCGTCCTCGGGCTGGGTGGGGCACCTGCTCACCTGCCACGGTGTACCTGTCCAGGTAGTTGAGCACATTGCCCAAGCTGAGGATGGCGGCGGCTGCCCCCCGCCCGCGGCCCAGGCTGGCCGGCTTGGGCTGCTGTGCGCAGGGGCTCTTGGCAGCGGCTGCGCAGCCTGGGGTTCCGGGGATGCTGGAGGGTCCCGCCGGGGCCCGCCTCACGCTACCCGACAGCGTCTGCACCTCATCGTCGACAGCCACGACTCCAGCGCCACCGGCGCCCCGAGTCCCGCAGCAACCGCTACCGCTGGCCCCGCGGCGCCGGCGCCGCCGCTCCGCGTCTGCCTCCTCCTCCTCCGCGCCGCCCGCCGCCGCCGAGGCGCATTCCAGGCACATCATGCCGGCCGGGACCGGGGCGGCGGGGGGCGCGGGGGGCCCGGGGGGCGCGGGCCCCAGCTCGGCCCGCTCAGTGCGTGCGTGCGCCGCGGAGTCGCCGCTGCACCATCCTGGCTGGGCCCCGTCGGCTTCTGCGCTCCAGCCCGGGCTGCGGCGCTGCCGCTGTTCAGCCCAACTAACCGCTGTCGCCACCGCCTCTGTGACAGCTGCGGCCCGGCCCCGCCCACCGGGCCCGGGCCCAATCAGCTGCAGGTTCGGGCCACAGCCCCGCCCCGCACGTGCTGCGGGGACTGGGGTGCTGGCCGCAGAGCCCCACCCGCCTGGCGGGGGCGCAGTCACGATGGAGCCGTGCGGACGCGCAGCCCGCCAAGAGCCGAAGGAGTTTGCGGAGTGTTACGGAGTTGGGGGTGGGGTGCGGGAAGCCGGAACCCTGAATACCCACTCAATGCCCTCTACCTAGTTCCAGCTACGGGCAGAGACAGGAAGACAGCCGAGGGTTGGACCCTGGAGTGTTTGGACAGCCTGCAGAGAAGGGGCCTACACGTCAAAACAAGGGTACCTGTCGCAGAGCCTCTGGGTCCAACAGCTCCTCGCACCCCTTGATTCAGTCAGTCCAGGCAGAGCCACCTAAGAAGCATGATTCGAGGGGGCTTGGTAATGGCCCTCGACTTCCCTCAGGGTTGGAACATAGCCCCAGGCTCCAACCTACGAGGCCCACTTCTGTGTGTGCACCGAGACCCTCCTTCTGAAGCCCCCACAGAGTGGCAGGTAGAGCCATGGCTGGGATTCGGGTCCCTCAAAACAGGACACTGAGAAGAGTCCTCCTCCCCTGAGCCCACCTCCGCAAGCTTAAGCGGTGCCCCAGGAAGGGCACAAAGCCCTCAGTAAAGTCAGGTGCCTGGGTCCTAGCCCCGCTCTGTGCTGGTACGTGCCGTGGCCCCGGAGAAGACCCTGACTCTCTCTGGGTCTCCGTTTCTCTGAGGTTGGCTAGGAGACTGGGATCCAGCCAGAGTGGAAAGCTATGCGCGGGTACTCCTGCAGGCTGGGAGGGAGGGGCCGTCCACTCTGGAAAGTCATGGAGGGGCTCCTGTATTCAGGACCACCAGCCGTTGCTGCTCTGACCTGTCTCCAAGGTGTGCGGTCCTGTGATGCTCCCCCAGTCCTCCTCATTCATCCCTCTGGGACTTTCAAATTAAAACCCCGTACGATGTGCAGAGGGCAGGACGTTAGAACAGGTGATTTTCCGTTTTTCACAGGCCCCAGAGCACAGCAGATGGCCCATGACCAACATGCAGCCAACCAGCAGCAGGGCTGGAGCTAGCTCGGGGCTCCGATCTCCTCCAGGGTTGGGGGCTCCCATCCTACCACAGGCTGCTCCAGACCCCACGTCCCGGGCAGATGCATCTTGTGAAGGTGGTGGCCACAGTGAGTCATGGCACATGGCAATGATGACACAGCATGAGGCACCCCACACTGTCTCTGGTGAGCAGAGTTAATCCTCAAGCTGGTGTTTCTTGGCGCCTTCGAGGTGTATTTTAAATTCTATGAAGTGACTAAAAATATGCTTCAGTGTGTTGGGTATGAATGACTGTGCCGGGAGGGTTAGGAAAACAGATTTCATTCTGAAAGTTGCCTGCTGCCTCTTTCCAGCTTGCTGAACTCAGTCAGGCCTGCCAAGCCCAACAGGTGAGTCCCACTGGGTGGCCTAGGATGACAGGTGACTGATTGCAAGGGCGGACCTAGCAGCTCCAGCCAGCCCCAGAGTGATCCTCAGAACTGTGTCAGTGACGGGGACACCAGCTGTGGAACTGTGAAGGTCTGAGTGCCACCCCAAGCTCCCTTTTCCACTCCCCAAATTCCCCGTCCTTTCAGTCATAGTTCTCTTCCAAAGGCCAGTTTTAACCCTTGACCTGACAGGAAAGCAGTCTTACCTTTTCACCACTGGATTGGTCCCAGCAGAGTTCTGAGCCTTTGAATTTGGGGGACCTCTGAGCTGCCATCAAGCAAGTTAGTCATTCCTACCACATGGGGTTTGCCAGGATTTTAGCTCAAAGGTAGTATCTAGATTCAGCCCTGTGTGGGATAAATACCCACTAAGGACAAAATGTTGGAGACCATATTCCCTTTCTGATTGTGTGGTGCTGAACAAACTGTAGTGATTTTTTGACAACCTCTGGCAGTATCACGGGACTTCAGGTTCTTATTGCTGCCTCACTGGGGAAGAAACTGTGAGAGCTGGGCATGGCGGTCCTGTAATCCAGCACTCTGGGAAACTCAAAAGTTTGATCCTAGCCTAGGCAACTTAGCAAGATCCTGTCTCAAAACATTTGGAAGGCAGTCAGGGAGCGCTGGGGCTGTACCTCAGTGTGGAATCCCTGGGCTTAATCCTCACTACTGCAAAAAGAAAATTTAAAAAGTGAGGCAGGAAAAAGAATTTACCCAAGGTGAAATGGTGAGTAAATTATGGAGCCTGGACTAAGCCCAGGTGGGTCTGCTCCTAATCCAGGCCCACGTCTTTTCCTCCTCAGTACTGCTGTCAGCTCCTCCAGGATTCAGTTTCCCTATCGGCATAATGGAAAACTGAACCCAGTGCTGGCCAGTGGGCATTCTGATAGTCCATTAAGCCCAGATTCTGATAGTCCATTAAGTCCATTAAGCTCATCTTCATTCCATATGCAATCTCCTGCATGTCCACCCAGCAATCCCACATCTAAAACAGAATTCACCGTCTTTCCCCCAAACTTGGTACCACTATCTCCTGACAAATAGCACCATCATCCACAGTTTCCCAAGCAGACTCTGTCTTCTCCCTCAACTCTCACATCTAAAGCCTGTCTATTTTTTTCTCCCAATGCCCCCATTGCCTACTGACACATCTCACCCCTCTGTATCTCACTTGGACCTTGTGGAGCTCAACGGCATCTGAACTCCAGCGTGCCCCTCCAGGCTTTCTCCCTAATGCTTGCTGGTAACTTTCTAAATCACGTATGTGCCCCCTACCATCACTGCCTTGCACAAAACCTTTCCATGGCCCCTCCTGCTTATAGGATTGTAAATATCTAAATTTCTTACCATGATCTGCACAACCTTTCCTGGTTCGCAACAACCTCCAGTCTCAAATCCCACCTCCCATTTTCAGAATCACCCTCCACCACACCGAACACAGAGCCTTCTGGACTCACAGGCATTAGGCTTCCTGGAGCCTGGGCAAGTGGTGAGAACTGGGCTGCGTGTGTATAGTCCCTGGCCTTCCTTCAACAGAAAAACCCTGTCCTGCTAACTCGAGGATGAATCAGGACCACGGAGAGCATCACAGAGCAACCCCCGACCCGATCTTTCAGTTGCCTTTAGTCCACTGGGCCTAGGCTGCCTAACCTCTCTCCTCCAGCTGGTCCTCCAAAAAACCCGCACAGGAAGGACTTCCTCCATGGAGCCTTCCCTGACCCACTTGAACAACCGGTCGTTTCCTCCCCTGGTTGTTTACTAACTTCTATCACATCTAACTCGTTTTGCTGATTGTGTTTGTACAAGAGTCCATCACCACCATTTTCAGACAGATCATAAGCCTCAAGGGCCCACACCATCTGATTCATCTTCACCATTCAGTACAAAGGAGGTGCTTACATAATGTTTGTTGATTGAATGAGTAAATGGCATTTAGCAGGTGCAGGAAATATGTGTTGGTTTGCATCGTGTATCTGTTGCTCTGAGTGACTCAGATACCAGCCAGATTCTTTCCCTGGCCCCTCTAGAAAAAGGCATTTTCTCCTTAATTGATTCCGCCTCCATTACCCTCTCCCTGCCATTTGCCCCTCCCCTTTGATTAGCTTTCCCTGAGGTTCACCACCCATAGGTGGGGAGCAGCCCCCTCTTCACCACTCCTGTGGTCGCTAAGCTGAGGACTTGGAGCCCCATCCCCCAGCCTGGGCCTGCCTCATCCCTGCCTCTCTGTCTCCTGCTCACAACAGATGGCTGTGAGCCCCTACTAACACAGAAGTTCCTGTTCTGTCATTTGGACATTTCAACACTTTTTAAATTATAGAAGCTTCAGTCTCATTTGATCATGGACTGAGACAATCAGAAATGAATAATTTTTTGAAGGACATTGAGCCCTGTCTTCTTCCTGTCCCATGAGAGACTGTGTCCTAGGGAGGGCCAGAGGCTAAGCAAAATAATTGCAGTGGACATCGTCTTTGTTCTGGTTTGTACACCCCCCATTCCCCCCCCCCAGTTGCTAGTTTAGATTTTGTTTGGCTGTTGTTATTTGCATGTCTTTTTGCTGTGCTGGAGATGGGGTTCAGGGCATCACACATGCTAGGCAAGCTCTCTACCCTGAGCTACACCCTCAGTTTTTTGTTGTTGTTGTTGTTGTTTTTTTGTCTTTTGCGACAAAAGACAGGGTCTCACCATGCAGTTCAGGCTGGACTTGAGCTCACTTTGTAGCCCAGGCTGGCCTTGAACTCACAGCTGTCCTCCTGCCTCAGTACTGGGATTACAGGCATGTGCCACTATGCCTTTTTTTTTCACACATATGTATGTGTGGTCCTGTTTTTTCACTACTGGGGGTTAAACCCAGGGCCTCTGGTCTGAGCTACATCTCCAGCCAGTTATTGATTGATTGATTGATTGATTGAGACAGGGTTCTGCTAAATTGCCCAAGCTAGGCTCAGATATGCAATTCTTCTGCCTCAGCTTCCCAGAGTGCTGGAATTATAGGCATGCACCACTACACACACCTCGTTGTTTTACTTTGATGATCAGAATTCACTCATTCCTCTTCCCAACAGCACTCTGGTTTCCTGGTCTTATAAATCAAGGCATGGGCATAGGATCCCGGCTGGCCCAACTGGACTCTCATGTCCAGGGCTTTAAATCCTGAGTTTATGACAAAAGAATAGGGAAAAATGCCTGGAGTTCTAGCAAAGATTCCCACACGAGAGGGCCTGAATCTTCTGGCTACCCAGAAATTCTGTAAGCTCCTGATATGTAGCCCTGGTAGGCAATCCAGTTCTGTTGCTTACAACCCAAATTGATATGGATCCCTGGCGGTTAGTGCTAGTCACACCCGATTGTTTTGGGAGAAAGTAAGTCCAACAACCTCACCCTCCAGGACATTCTGCCTGCTCTTTAGAGACTTCATTAGTTCAACACAAGAAGCTCACCTAGGCACAAGAAGCTCACCTAGGCATGGGGAAAGCCTTCAGGGAATAAAGCAGACAAACTTGTGGCTTGAGGCACGGAACAGAGATGTGCATACTCAGCTAAAGTTACCCAAGCCTTAAGTCATAGTAGAAGGAGAGCTTTCAGCAAGACCCTCTGACACCTCACTGGCGCACACACAGACAGGCTCACCTGCCAGCCAGGACCTCGCCTGGGAGTGAGTCATTAACGTAACTGAGCAGGGTCAGGCTGGAGGACACCCTGGACGAGCAGCATTTTTCCTCCTGCTGACATTCCCGACACACAAGTCAGTATGAGTGACTGGGATTACCAAACAAGTGCTCTTCAGGGCCAGAAGATGTGCTGTATTTACCAGACTCCCTCACTCTAAGCTGAGAGGCCCAGCTCTCCAGGCCTCTCACATCTGCGGCCTCAGCCCGTGGTGACTGGCCCCAGAGAGAGGACGCAGAAGCAAAGCTGGGCTCTGGCTGCAGGATGAGATTTGTCTCTGCTCCTCCTAGGGCCCACCATCCCTGAGCTCCAGACCTGCCCCAAACCACCTTGATGGTTACATCCCTCGCCCAGAATCCCAAGTGTCATCACGCACCCTGAAGAAGCTACCCACACTGCAGATGAAAACCCCAGCCCATCAGCGGGTATCTGCAGTCCTTCCAGTCCCAGCCGGTCTCTCCTCCTTTGCCCCACCAAGGACACACACACCCTCCTGTCCGGCCACACCACGACCCTCAGTGACTCATGACATGCCTTCTGCCCCATGCCCTGCACCTTCATCCCGTTCCCTCACCCAAGAGTCGCCTTCTGCTCTCACCAACACCAAAGCCATTTCCTGGAATACTGCAGAGGAACTCGACCCCTTACGTGCAGAGGTGTGTCTCACTCCTGCCTTGGGTTGTGAGGTCCAAGCACAAGGTTGGAGTCTGCTGTGCTTCCTGAAAACTTGAGGAGACTCATGGATACCAATATGTTCACAGAATTGACAGGAATGAGATTTATCTTTTCTTTGTCTCAGCACTGGGGATTGAACCCAGGAGCACTCCATCATGAAGTGACATCTTCAGCCTTTTTATTTCAACACAGAGTCTCTCTCACTAAATTGCCCACACTAAACTTGAACTTGCAATCCTCCTGCCTCAGCTGCCCAGCTCAGGGAGCTGGAATTACAGGTAAAGCCCAGCTTTCTGATCTTCCTTACCAGCCACTGCACTTGGGTGAGGAAGGCAGGGGATGAATATTCTGACTCCTAGGCAGCCCTGCCCATATGCTGGGACCTGAGCCTCACGGCCCAGACCTCCCCACTCGGGGTTGTTAGGTGGGAGATTCAGATACTGAACTGTGCTTCTGTGATGCTAGACCCAGCCTGAAAATCACACAGGCCTAAGTGGAAAGGCCACCTCTGAAACACCTCTGGGACACAGCTGGAGCAGCTGCAGCGCTGAGGGAGCCAAGAGGTAGCCCCAATCACAGTCAGTGAGTGCCAGGAGAGTCCATGGCATCCTGCCTGCAGCCCAGACTGATCGCCACCTTCCAGGGAAAACCAGCTGCCCTCCTCCGTGCATTCCTCGTTCACTCCGGGGTGGCCTGTTTCATGAGCTCCAGGGTCAAGCCATGGATCAAGGGCTGGTCAACCAGGTGATGCCCACTTCCAAGGGAAGGCTAATGGGGGGCAAGTGTGGGCTGAGCTGCACAGTCTAGCTTTGGATTGGCCTGTGCCAGCCACAGAGGGGCAAGAAGGACACTCTGGGCAGCAGGAATGGGACCGCTGGTGAGGGTCAGGGGCTGTACAGGCGTCCAGGCCCCCGCTCCACCCACAGCTGCTGGGAGGCAAGCACAGCCTGGCACAGTGGAGGTAGCAATCAGAAAATGAGCAAGTGACCCGCTGGCTGAGCTCCAGGGGAGGGGACAGAAGATCAGGCTCCTGGGCGACAGAACATGCCTCCCCACGGCTGCTTGCCTGGAAGCTGTGGATCGCTGGTGGGCCGGCTGAGCCCAGCTGCTCAGAACTCAATGGCGAGTGTGGGTGGGTCCCACTGAGCTCGCCCTCCCCGGCAGTGCTGGGGGTGAGGGTGTGGGGGGAGCACAGGGGGCACAGGATGCAGGACAGCCAGGAGTGTGCATGCACAGGCCTGAGAGCCTCCCGTCACGGCCTGCACACCCTGCCCTGCATCTGTGTCAGCGTGGGTGCTCCTTCCTGTGGTTCCTGGCACTTGGAGCCACACTCCAACACCAGCAGCTGAGTGAAAACCCACCTCCAGGCCACCCTTTGTTCAGATGAAGAATTCACACAAATATCCTGTGCCCTCACAGCTCTGCAGACTGGGAAAGGCAGGTCAGGGTGAGAGTGGTGGGGCAGGGACACCTACAGATCCAAGTGGAGTGGCTCTCTCAGTTTCCCCAATGCAGGGGCCATTCTGCACCCTCAGTCTGCCCACCTCTACCTCCCCCCTGCCCCTTCCTACATAGATACCATGAGGCTAGAATGACAGGATTGTCTAAGGCCTGAATTCCAAGGGCTTTGTCCTGACCATGATTTAATGGGGCCCACTGGCAGCCAGGGTACACACCTAGGCCGCAGGGCCTGGAGCTGGGCACAGGCACAGGTGTAGGCCCCGACTCCCTTGGCAGGCGCTGACAGCTCAATTCCCAGCCCTCAGGCCCTGCCAGCTCTCTAGCTGGGAGCGCCCAAGTAGCAGGTGCAGATCAGCAGGGGTCCCTGAGTCACAGCCAGAGGTGGGCCGAGGCACTGCTACCGTGCAGCCAACAGGAGACACGTGGGCAGGGTGACAGCCTCCTCTCTGCAGGGCAGGGGCCTCAGGGGTCCTCTGTGGAGGCGCCCGTGTCAGGAAGCAGGCCTTGGCTCTCCCCACCCTCGCCGTCCACATCCTTGCTATCCAGGGCCCCTGTAAGAGGAAACAAGCTCACATTTTCCAGCCCCAAAGAAGGCAGAAGGGACTTTGGGAACAGGCCTGGGTGCTGTCTATCAGGAAGTTCTCTAGGTCCTATTAGCAAAATAATTCCAGCTCCTCTCTCTCCCTTCAGGGCTACCACTGTGTGCTGCCGCTGAGTAGTTCCAGAGCCTGTGTGACCTCTGGGCCCCACTGTGACGTGCTATAGGCTGCTTTCGACACAGCAGCCAGGGCAGTGCCTTCCCAATGCAGTCAGACCCCATGGGGCTCTTCCCATCCCCCTCTGCTCTAAGGATGAGGCTCTTACAAGGATTCCCTGCACCCCAAGTTCTGCCCTGGACAGCTACCCTCATGCTTACCACCATTCTTCTTACCCCTACCGCAGCCACAGTGGGCTCTGTTGGTCCACAACACAGCAGGTATGTCACACCTCAGGGCCTTTGCACTAGCTGTTCTCACTGCCAAGGGTGCCTTCCACCAGGTAGCTGCCTGGCTTTCTCCCTCCCTTCCTCCAGTGCCCCATGTCCACTTATGCAGTGAGGAGCTCCCTGGCCACCCTGGCCACAGCTGGAACCTACCCTCTCAAGTCCTTCTCTATCCTCTTCCCTGCTAAATGTCTCTATAGGACTTATCCCCTGTGTGTATTCTCTCATTTTTTCTTTTTGGTCTGTCTCCACCCACTAGAGTGCCAGCTCCATGAGGGCTTAGATTTCACTTAATTCGGTCACTTCCTGGCATCTACAGCCCTGCCTGGCAAATAGCAGAGTGTGATAAATATTTTCCAGTGAATAAATAAACTGGCCATGGGCTCAGGCTCAAGGTGGCCAGTGCCCCCTGCCTCTACATACGCGTGAATGTGAGCTGCAGGACTACCTGTGCCAGGTTGCCGGGCCCGGACCTGGTCTCCCTCCAGGTGCAGTGCTGTCAGCAAGAAGCAGCCACCACCCAGGACGATGGCGAAGGCGCAGCACAGGAAACTCTGCTGCAGGCTAAGGAAGCGCTGCAGGTAGGAGTCAGGGCGCCTGGCCCGCAGGGCACTGGAGATCTGCCAAGGAAGGACAGGTGTCTGCCAAGCCCCCCCAGGCCATCCCCTGGCCTTAGCAAGCCAGGCACCTCCCCAGACCTTCCCACCCCACACACTTAGCCAGCCTTACAAGTCCAGTGAGATAGGGGCTGCTGGCGTCTCCCAGGATGTGGCCCACTGTGATCTGCAGCGCCTCTGCTGTCCCCCGGCATCTGGGCACCACCACAGACTGCAAAACACAGGAGCCCCAGGGATATCCCCAGTGAGGGCAGAGCGGATGTCCCTCATACTCAGCCCTGTCCCCACCTCCTGAGGACCTGCCTGAGACTGTGACAGGCTGACCAGGTGACCTGGACAGGAGGAAAATGACCCTCAGGGCAGACATCAGACCCCTCTGAGACTCCTGCCCAGGGATGAGTGTGCCAAGGTGCTTCTCAGGGGCACCGCACTTCACAGTTTGACCTTGAACTGGGCAGGGACCAAGCACGGCAATGACAGCCCCAGCCAGGAACCAAGAGGCAGCAGGGCAGGTGGCGGGATACATGACCAGGCACCTACGTGCACAGGCATTTAGGGATGGAGAACTCAGTCTTCTCAGGAAATTCAAGTCCCGTTGCATAGAGACCAAAGGCAGCCATGCTGCAGAGGTCCACACAGCTCCATGGGAGGGGGAGCAAAGTCAAGAGTACGAATTCTCAGCTGGAGGGAGCACTTGCCGAGCACGTCTGGGGCCCTGGATTCCAGCCCCGGTAGCTTAGTACCTCCAAATAATGCTAGAGTCAATCCGCGTTCCCACCCAGGATACCCTATCCATGAGCCATGGGGCTTCATGCTTCCGTGCCGTACTTTCTTCATCCTCAAGTGGAGGTGATGATAGTACCTCCCTCAACGTGATTTAACCCTCCACGTGATTCAGCTGACACCCAAAGACTCCAAGTGGACATCATGCTGAAATAAAACTCCAAAGGCAGGGTCACCGGACACCTGAACAGGTGATGCCTTCTGCCCCACCTGCTTCCCTCTGTCTGGTCTACCTAGAGGAGCTCGCTTTGTCATTTAAGGCTTCCCTTTGGGTCCTCCCCTCTGCAAAGCCCTTTCAGAGTTCAGTGCTTGCCCAAGCGCCACAGTCCCCATGCACACCCCTAACTGAATGCACATCACCCAGAACTGTGCACCTCCCCTTACCCCCCACCCTGTGTTGGCAGCAATGCCCCTAATCTCTTTGGGGTCCCCACAGTAGAACGAGGTATGATACACAGAGTGGACTAGTGAAAGTCTTCCAATAAGCACATTCAAGTAGAAACTTCTAGAAGACGGATGACAGGGGAAACCTTGCCAGGCTCAGGGCTTCTACCCCCAAGGGGAACGGCCTGCCTTACAACCCCGTCTCAAGACCTCGGTGCCCGTGATCTGAGCCAAGAAGAGAATAAGAGTGATGATGATGATGATAACTCCTAACGTTTACTGAATGCTTCCTTCTGCATTTTACATATCAACTTAACCCATGAGGAAGATACAGTTATCATCTGCATTCTATAGACAAGAAAACCTCCGCAGAGCAGGTAAGTGACTTTCCCAGGGTCCTCCATCAGTATCCCTGGCCTTTTGATCACTCTGTGGTAATACACGAGGAGGAGCTGACGTTTACAACAACATTTATGTTTGTTGTAGAACATTTAGAAAACGGAAAGAAAACTAAAGAGGACAAGTCCATCAGTCGCCCTGCAAGTGGGCAGAAGAGGACTCAGAACATGGCTGAGAGCTGGGCAAAGGGCACTCCAGGCAGGGGACAGTGGCATTCAAAGTGTGCAAGAGGAGCCCAAAGGGACGGACAGTCGCTGGATTCCAGAGCCACAGAGACCAGATGCAGGAGGTCTGGTGAGAGGGTGTCTGGTGGGTGGGTAGGCCTAGTGGCAGGGGTCCCTGTGGGTGATCAGCCAGTCCCAGGGTCACTGGCACTGGGCCATCCTGTCCAGGTGGTGAGAGAAGCTGGGCCTCCTGCCATGGCAGGGACCTGCCAGCGGCTGAGGAGGAACAGACCGCAGCTTTGCATCTTCCCCAGGACTTCCCTCTCACCCCATAATTATGTGATTACTCACGGTGGTTCTGGGGCGGGGGGATGCAAAGCTTCCTAGAGTGAGGCCCTAGACTGTCCAAAAGGTCCCTGTGGGGCGGGGCTGCTCGGACCCTCAGAATAAGATCCAAGCCACCCGTCCCTTCCTCCCCTCCTGGAAGCCTGAGCCTGCTGGACCCAGAGCAGCCACTGCCGCCGGCGATGGGACCACGGATCTTCTTCCCCCACGCCAGTCTGTCTGTTCTGGGTCCCCCTTGTTATCTTCACACAGCCAGGAGCCAAGGCTGGGCCCACCGGCACCTGGACAGCCCAGGGGGTAATTTTAGAAATGAAAGGCTTTTGGAGTCCCAGAAACTCCAGGCTCACTGCATTCCAAGACAAAACACCTCTGTTTTAGGCTTGCCATTCTCAGAAACCTGTTCTCTTTATAGCTCAGGACAAAATCAGCACCGGCCAGAGGCCTGCAGAGATCTGGGTAGGTAACCACCAGGTGCAGAGCCCTCCCTGGCAGCCCTCCTCCTGCATGCCCCACTTGGCCCTCGAGCCCACAAACCCCTGGGAGAGTTACAGACCCTTGAGCTGACAGCACCTGGAGGCTGGCGCTGAGCAAGGAAGCGCTGAGGCTGAGGAGAGGGTGGCAGCCCCCAGTTTGGGTTGGAACATGTGCTGAGGAGGTGGGAGAGGAGCGAGGCTGGAACGGAGGCAATGAGCAATTTCCGCGCTATTCTCCATGCCAGGAAGTGGGTGAGCAGGCTGTGGGTCATCCCGGGTGGGGTTAGGAGGAAGCTGGAAACCTGGTGAGTGGGTTTGGTAAGCAGAGTAGTCAACCTGTGGAGACAGCATCTAAGCCTCCCAGATAGGACCCTCTAAGGCCAGCCAGCCCGGAGGCAGGTATTGCCTGTGACTGAGCCCCCTAGGAGGCGGGGGCTGCCAGGGTTCAGAGAGTGAGCTCCCTACTGGGGAGGGGGGCAAGGGGATGGTGGGAACTTTACAAAACCTTGGTGGATGGGAAGTTGGAATGGGCCAGGCCAGTGTCTCTCATGTTCTCTGAGGAGTACTGCCCAGGATCCCTGCAGATGTCCATCAGAAACGCAGGTCCTCTACCCGCTAGACCCCCTGAATCACAGTCTGAGGACACAGGGCCTAGAACAGTAATGAGCTCCTCCAAATTCAATTCTTACACAGAATGAAGTTTGAGAGCCCTGGACCACACAGGCCCCGAGGCTCCGCTCCTGAGAGTGTCTGCATGTGCCCTCGGGCCGATTAGGGGTCAAAGAGAGCAGTGTCCTAGGGCAGACCACCTCTGGGCCCCAGCAGAGTAGGCCTTAACTCATTTCCTTCCTCAGGCCAAGAGGGTAACTGAGAGGCACCACCACTTTGTAATCTACTCTACAGCTGCACAAAACAAGGCCTAGAGAGGTTAAGCTACTTGACCAAGGCCCCAAAGACAAGGCTGGGAGTGAAGACGATGGATCGCTGCAGAGGCTTCAGGCCTTGGCGCTGTTGACTTTGTCTCTTCAAACCTCCCGCAGGTTGTGGCCTACTCTCCACTCCTGTTTTCCCCTTACCCTCTCTTGGCTTCCGCTTTAGCCCAGAACTGTCTGCCTGCATATACAGGCTCTCAGCTCCCCTGCCGCTCATTCCTAACCCACTGGGTGCACACCCTGAGGCCTCCTGGCTCCCCCAGACCCCGCCCAAAGAGAATCCCACTTCCAGCCTCAGAGCAGGCACAGGTGGCCTTGCCTGGACTCCATCCCCTTGCTGCTCCCCACATGCCAGGGCCACCTCTCTCCACACCTCCTCCCCTCTCCTGCCACCTCTCTTATGCTCTTTGTTTGTCTGGTCAGTTGGTTGGTTTGGGTTAGGTTTGTTTTTGTGTGTGTGGTGTTGTGATGCTGGCCACTAAACCCAGGGCCTTGCACAAACTGTACAAGCACTTTACATGGAGCCACACCCCTAGCCCCTGTTAGTTGTTTTTTTTGTTTTGTTTTGTCTTGTTTGCTTTTTGCTTTTGAGACAGAATCTGTCTACATTGTACAAACTAGCGTCAAACTTTTCATCCTCCTTGGGTGTGGTAGTGCATGCCTGGAATCTCAGCACTCTGGAAGGCTGAGGCAAGGAGATCAAAAGCTCAAGGCCAGCCTGAGTAGCTTAGCAATTTACTAAGATCCTGTCTCAAAATTAAAAAATAAAAATAAAAAATAAAAACCCAGCTGGGAATGTCGCTGAGTGTAAAGGCCCTAGGTTCCATCCCAGTATTGGAAAAGAAGAAAACAAAACAAAAAACCAGCTCTATTCTCCTGCCTCAGCCTCCTGAGTAGCTGGGATTATAGGTATATAACAATTTACCCGGCTCTGGCCACCTCTTGAAAGGCCAGCTTCCTAGGGTCTTCTGCCATATCCAGATATTGTTTTCCCTCCCTTCTCCTATCACCACATGTCCTTCTACTACACAGACAAGGTCACTCACAGCCTGCCTGTGGCCTGCACAGGTTCTGAGACCACCGTCTCCCACGCCTCTGCCAAGGAATCAGTAACAGAGGTCACTGGACTCCCAGGGCTGCAAGGACTGACCCAGCCCCACCACCTAAATCCAGGGAGGTGTCTGCAGCCATGGGCTCCCAGGAGGCAGGAAGGCTAGAAAAGGGACAGGAAGTCACTGCAGGCTACCCTGAGGTCTCCCAGCCAGGGAAGAGTGAATGGCAAGGAGCTGGCGCCAGCTCCCCCATGGGTCAGCCCAGCTCCCCCATGGGTCAGACTCCGGCTGGCCAACCCTACACCCGCCCCCTCTTCCCGCTTCAGCTCTACAAAGAGCCAGGTTCTGCCAGGTTAATCATTCTTCTGACACAGACACGGGTGCGTGACGCAGTCCTCACATACCTGTGGGGCCGTCATGTGTTCCACGCTGTGGGGGGCAAGGGGAGGAAGCTGCAGGGGGCACACCTCGATCTGTCTGCCCTGCCAAGCTATGTCGGGGGTGGGGACGTTCACCTCCCTGTGCCCAGGGTACTTTCCTGCATGCCATCTCACTTGCCATACTCGGCAGGTTGTGATTACCCTTTTTATAGACCAGGAAACTGAGGCCCAAGGCCATTTGGCAGGGCTCTGGTTAAGTCTCGGCCTGGAGTCCAAGTCATAGTCAGGAGGGAGAGGCCAGAGAAGGCAGCTAGCCCTGTAGCTGATACACACTGGGAGCCAAGGACAGGGCAGCCCTGTCCACACTGACTGGACCTGGGCCACGGGGAGGGAGCAGCACAGCTTGGCAAGGAGTGAGCATCTTGTCAACAGTCGTATTCAAGAAGGCCTTGTTGACTGAACAACTGCACATTCCCGTAGCCCTTTCACATTTGGGGTTTAGGACACCAGAATTTCTCTGGGGGACAGGACCTGGGAATTGCTGAGAACCCCAGGCCGCATCCTCCTCTGGGCAATGGGCAAACGTTTCACAGCATCCTCACTGCGATCTCACTTTCCCCTCACGACGGTCTGCGAGGTGGTCCTACTATCACCTCTGTGTGAGTCCTACTATCACCTCTGTGTGGGAAACTGAGGCTCAGAGACACAGAGCAACTTGCCTAGAGTTACATGGCTAGCAACAGAGGCAGAGCTGAAGCCCGGATCTGTTTCCTGACCCCGGCCTGTGTCCCTGCACTCCAGGTGCCTGGTGGCTCTGGCGCCCTGGTTCCAAGTGGGACGGTGCCACCAGGGCCCACTGAAGGGCGCAGTGTACTCCCGGGCTCACAGGGTGAGCCCCTGCTATCAAGTGCACAGCTGTTCTCTTTGTTCAAAGTCCATCCCCACACATGTCCCAGAAGGAGGCAGGGAGGTCGGACAGCGTGAGGCTCAGGGAGGGACCGAGCTGGACTCTGGATGTAGTGGTCATGTGGTCAGGAGAGCCTGAGCCAGGTCCTGGTGCAACGGCCCACGGCAATGTGTTGGGGTGGACACAGTGGCCATTTCCCTGAAGTCCAGCACCCCATCTGCACACCCAAGTGTAGGCTTGCTGAGAAGCAGCATGGTAAAGAAAGGGCAAAGGACAGGTCTAGTGCTGGCACAAAGCCTTGGCACTGTGTGACCACGACCCTGCCACCTGCCTTCTCTGAGCTTCCATCTGCTCATCTGCAAAATGGGAGTGACAGTCAAAGGACATATTTGAGGGTCAGGGGCCCTGTGGTCCTAGGCAGCTGTGAGTGGCCTAACCCATGGCCTCTCCAACAGCAGAGGGCTAACTGCGGGTGGACAGAGCCCAAGAAGGCCCAGGACCTGCCCCTACCACACCCCACACCTACCAGCAGGATGTCAGCCACCACTGCCCAGTTGCAAGACAGAAACAGCTCCCCCAGCGCCAGGAACACCTGCGGAGAAAGGACAGCCAGGTGAGGCTCCCACAGTGTCTCTCCCCGAGTGGGGATTGGAGAAACTGAGGCGCCACAAAGAAAGCAACACCAGGACTGACTGAGGTGGCATGGTCTGGAACTGGTTTTCCAGCTCTCACAGTCCCAAGGGCGGGTACACAGTCCCCAAAGGCCTGGCCAGTGGCCATGACCCAGAGGTAAGCACCAGGCCCCAGTCCTGAGAAGTGCACTCTTCCTAAGGGACAGTCCTGGGACCCAGCTTCTGAGGTCACCCATGGGCCACAGAGGAGGTGGCCAGGACTCCCAAGGCACTTTTCAGTCGGAGGAAATACTCTTTAAGACAAGAAAGGTCAAAGGACTGTACAGAGCTAGCCCACACCTTACCCATTATCTTTTGAAGCCTGTACATGATAAGGCACCCACTGTGTGTGTGCCAGCCAGTCTGGCCTGGGCACCCCATCATGGCCTCTCCTAGGCCATCCTTGCCCAGACCCCTCAAGCAGTGCAGGGCTGGTACACCCATGGTGCCTGCAAACCGGTCACCTAGGGAAACCCCCTAGCCAAGGCCAAAGCTTGTCTGCGGTAACCTGCTGGCCCAAGGCAAAGCCAGCCGGCCACTTAAGGCTCCTGGCCCCTCTCCCGTGCCCACTCCCTGCCTTGCCCCTGATGTTCTCTGATGACCACAGGCAACTGTGGGCCGGTCTAACCCAGTTCCCTGAAACTCCCACCCCACCTCGTGCCAAGGGATTAAGACAATCCTCATTCCCCTCACTCAAGAACAGTTTAATGAAGCAGCAAGAAGAGAAGAAAGTCTCATTTCTCAGCTCCCAAGAACTTATCGCGGGGGTGGAATTAGTCATTCTTGGAGTCACGGGGCTGTGCCCTGGGCAGGAGGCTCAGGCACTCAAAGGCTTGATGCTCAGAAGCCCTTGGGCACGAGGGTAGAGGACCGAAGGACCACTGCCCAAACGCCTGCTGTGTACCAGCATGGCTCCTCTTCTGCCTCCCAGGTGACCTGCTAAGCAACATGTCACTACACTCATGCCACAGACCAGGGACCCAGGCTCAAGGTCACACATCAAGCCCTTTCCTGGGGAGTCGCTCACCCCCGTGGCCGGTGCACAGTGAGGGTGAGGAGGTCTTTGGCAAAGACTGGGGCCTCCAGGAGCCACAGTGCCCGGTGAAATGGTCCGGGAGAACCAGGCAGGGAGGGAGGTGGCCCTGAGCAGAGCCCTGAAGGGCAGTCAGGACCAGGATGGGCTGAGAAGAGCTGCAGGGCCACCAAGGCAGAGGACCCACACGAGCAGAGCCAGGCTGGAATGTAGCCTCCACGCTGGACTGGGCAGCAGTACAGCAGGCACTGGTGAAGCCTGGGTGGAAGAGGCCAGGTGAGTTGTGCATTTTCTTACTCCAACCAGATTTCATGTGGCTGCAGCCTCTGGCCTATGGCACACAAACGGGAGGCCCTTGAGGGTAGGCTGGGCCTAACGGGGAGCCCAGGACATGGGATGGGCACCCACAGAAGAAGGTATGAGGAAGCTGCTAGCGGGCTGTTTTCAGGCGAGGCCCAGCCAGGCCACAGACCACAATCTGGCTTGACGGAATCTACGTCGGCCTCCTGGGGACACATGAAAGCAGGCCCCACTCACATCCACCCTCCTGCCGATCTTCAGGCCTCCTCCTCCTCCTGGGCCACCAGGCCTCCCCTCTCTTCTCACATGCCAGCCGCCCGGGCTGTGCCCTGTCCCACCACACAGTTCAGACCCCAGCAGTCTCAGCCACACAGCCACATAACCTCCCGTTTCGTCTCTCCCCTGCACCATCCACACCCACAGGACATACTAAAATACACCTTTTCCTTCCTCCAGCTGGGGCAGGGTGGATCCTGATCCTAAAAAAGCCAATTAGAGGGAGGCAGCAGCCACAATGGGGCTTTTCAGGGCAAATGAGCCTTCCGAGGATGCCAGGTTTCCTCAGACACACCTGGAAACTGACACCGAGCTGCCAAGTCCTCGGCTCCACTCTGCAGCTTTGAGGGGCAAAGGGCTGACTGGGGAGAGACGGCCTGCTAATCCCTTAATTACCAAGACTCTCCCAGCCACCAAGGCTCCAGGAGGGGCTCTGTGACAAAGGGGTGCGTCCTCTGCAGTACACACCCCAGATCCACCTGCCCGCTGAGGCACCCAGGGAGCTCCTGCTGCTGGGCCTTGGCTTCCCCAGCTATACAATGATGGGGAAATCCCAGATGCCTAACAGGCCTCCGGAGGCACCAGCACCCAGCTCCGGAAGCTGGAGTTTGCCTCCCCTCAGGCAGCTCACAGATCAGGTCCCTAGTTCAATGGCTGACATGACTGGTTCAGACTTGGTTTCCTCAATTAAAAAACAAAGCCAACAAACAAAAGGCCCCCAGTTAGAAGAATTTTGTGCCTCTTCAAACCACTCCCACATGGGCACCTCAGCCCTACAAGTCCAGGTTCCTCCTGGACAGCCACAAGGCACAGCACACTGTCTGGGGCTCTCCCCTCTTCCGGCCTCCCCGTGTGGCTGACCAGCCAGGTCGCAGGCACAGTGGCTGCCATTGCACGGCTGAAACTGCTCGTCCTCAGGCTCAGGGCAGCCAGAGAGAACCAAGGCCAGACGCAGGGAAACGGGCCATCCCCCTCTCACGCTCTCAGCCCCGCCATTGCTGCTCCTGTCCACTCCGCATCCTCACTGACCCTCAGAGCTGCCGCTGCCTCCTGCCTGCTGCTGTGGGCCTCCCCTCATCTCCTGCCTCCTCTGCAGTTTCCCAGGCCCTGCCAGCCCCGCAGGGGACTTCCAAAAGGGAAATCAGACTTGGCTCTCCCGCTCCGTCTCAGTCTCTGCTGGACAACAGGGCCTGGAGCCCAAGAAAATGGCCTGGGAGCCCCGGCCCCTGCCTTTTCAGACTCAGAGGGTTTCCCTTTTGCGCTGGGGCAGCAATGATGAAAATCCCTGGCTTCGTCATCCCTGGCCAAAGAGGTGCACACACATACACACCCATGCTTACGTTTACACGGTCACACGTGCACACATGCTCACTTGCATGCAGCCACAAAGCATGCACAGACACTTGCAGGTGCAACCATGTGCAAGGGCTCACATGTGCACACAAGCTTCAGCTCATATCTGCACATCCATGCAGACATATCCTGGGAGCCACATGCAAACCATGCAACACAAGTCCACACATATGCAGGTAACAGGATGACATGTAAACCACCAAACATGTGATGCTATTCACAGCAGTGCACGCCTGTAGTCTCTGCAATCAGGAGGCTGAAACAGGAGGATTTCCACAAGTTGGAGGACAGCCTGGGCTACACAGTGAGACACCATTTAAAAAAAAAAAAAAGCACAAGACAAGGACATGAATCAAAGAAATGGTGGCATCAGGCTTATGGGGTGCGCTTGCCAAGAACAGCCTAGCATACACCCAGGTGTGGTCTCATGAGAGGTATAACAAGTTATACACCCACACCAACATGCTCTACCCTCGTGTTTATGCACATGGTTGTGAATACACACACACTGTGCACATACACAGCTGTTCTTGTACATATCTGCATGCAGAAGTAGGCATGGGAAGGCAGCAAGAAGGAGAGATGGAGCCCCTGCCCGGTGAAGGTCAGTCCAGGCGGGTGGAGGGCCAGTGTCTTCACCCTTAGTCCAGCTCAGTTTCCTCCTGGACAGTAACTGATCCCTGAACTACAATAACAGATTCTAGCCCCTGCCAGGAAGGGAGAAAGCCAGTACCCCCTATGGACTCACGATACCAGAGCAGACCAAAGATCCAGTCCTCCTCCCATCAGGGATCAGCTCCCTGCTCAGCACAACTGAGCCAGTCAGGACACAGGCCCCAGGGCACAGACTGGCCGCCAGCAAGCTGCCATGCCGCTGGCATGCTTTGCCCCTAGGCTTGCCAATCTGTAATTGCAGGGCCTGGCATCAGGGCACAAGGGCACTGCCTGTTTCCTGGGGCCAGCAGCAGCCCATCAGCCTGGTAGACAGGCAGGGGGGAGTCACGCAGCGAAGGAGAAAAGCTCTGGAGTCCTCCCTGGGAACTGTGGCTCTCTTGGAAGATGGGCTGCCCACGTAAGACCCTAATGGGTCCTGGCAGGGAGGTCACGCCTCACAGCAATGGCGGCAAGGGCAAGTGGGCCTCTCTTAGGCCCTTGGAAGCAGCCGCTGGGAAGGCCCGATGACTTCAGCCCAAAACGCAAGAAAGAAGAGAGCACATCCTTGAAACCTCCCCACCAGGGCCACATCTACAAGTGACAACAGCCAGGTGTGGGGGTGCACACCTGTAATCCCGGTACACAGGAGGCTGAGGCAGGAGGACTGCTGAGAGTTACAGGTCAGTCTGGGCCACATAGTGAGTTCAAGGCCAGCCCGGATTACACAGTGAAACCCTATCTCAACACCCTCCTTCCCCACCCCCCAAAAATGAAAGTGACATCAGTGCTTCTCAGAGCTGGGCATTTGCACAGCTCAGCTGTCAGAGGAGCAGCCCAGGACAAGAGAGCAGATCTCCGAATCCCCAGCTGACCCTTGATTGCAACTATGGTGCGCACACAGCCCAGCTGGTCCCCATCAGGCACCTCACAATCTCCTCCGGGGAATCTAACCTACGTCTTTGCTCTGGAGTTTTCCAGAGAAAGGTGGAGAAGGCTGAGAAGGGTGAAGTCCCTTCCTGGATATCAAGGCCTTGGTGACAGCCGTGCTGGCTCCACACTGGGCGCTGGCAACTCCATCACCTTGGACAGGGAAGGAGTTCAGAGTCATGCAAGTCTCCTTCCTGAGTAAAGGTGCAGGATAGAAACTGCACCACAGACTTCTCTTCTCTCCAGAAGCAAAAAACAGCAAGAGGATGAGAAAAATTTTCACCAAAGTAAAGGATAAAATCTAATGAGATATACATCATATACTGGTATCCAGGCAAAAAGGCAGAGGGTTCTACAGCATAGCCATTCCTGGATCCCTCTCCAAAGCCCCGCAACACAACCTGTCCAGCTGGGAGGGAGGAAGTTGAGTAGCTGTCCTCAAGGATGAAGGGGAGGGGAGGGGGATGCTGGGGAGAAGCCAGCAATATGGAGAACCTGAACCCTGACTCCAGTCACTGCCCCCACCCCAGAAGAGGAGGCACCCAGCAATCAGACGGAATGAACCCTGTGACACCCAGCATTTACCCAAATTCCAGACGAGGAAGCAGAGCCCAGGTATTCCTCATGACATTCCCCACAGCCTGTCCAGCTCTGCCATTCCCTCAGGCGACAGCAAAGTCCGTGGAATGCAGTGCTGGGTTCAGACTGCAGCCCCTCTGAGGAAGCCGGGATGGGTAAGAACGTCACAGCAACGCAGGCTGCAGAGCCCCCACCCCAGGTTAGGGAAGGCGGTGAGCATGGGAACTTCGCAGACATTCAGTAGAAAAGGGGGGGAGGGTGAACAGAAGGAAAGAAGGGAGGGAGAGGAGTGGGGGAGGCTAGGAAGGGAGGAAGAGACAGAATGAGAGAGAGGAAAGGGGGAGGAGGAGGAAAACAGAGGGAGGGAGAGAGGAAGGGAGGGAAGGAGAACCTAGAAGACAGATGATAAGGAGCAAAGGAAATCCTTTATGACTGCTTCCATCACAGAAAACATAAGACTACTAATAAAGAAAGCCCTCATGGATAACAGGAGCATGAGACCTAAAGGGAGACCAGACCTGAGAAAATCACTGGAGGAGGGAGACCACAAGCGACATCACCAGAGAAGCAGCAAAGTTCCTAGAGGTGAAACAGACACTAAGAAAGTAGAATTGTCGATAAAGAAAAAGGGTTGCGATAATCCCACAGACTGGTGGTCTTTTCGCTTGTTTTGTTTTCTCAGACAGGGTCTTCTATGTAATTGAGGCTGGCCTCAAACTCAAGGCAGCCTCCTGTCTCAGCTCCTGAGTGCTGGGATCACGTGCGTGGGCCACCACGCCCGGCCTGCTGTGCTTTAGTAATTCTTTTTCTTAAAGAGTAAAACATTAGACACACATGAGTGACACAGAGGAGACAGGAAGATCAGGCTGGGGCTAGGGGGAAGTAGCAGGACTGCACAGGCAGGATCAGCGTCTAGGGGTGAGCACCCCTTTAAATTTTGCTCCCCAAATGCCTGCTTGCATCACCCTAGTCCCAACCCTGGACATGATCCAACAAGAGTAAAAACCCACCAAATACACCTAAGAAATACTCAGCGATAAAATGGGGAAGGGGTACTCAATAGTGATTCAGAAGACAGCCGAGCTCAGTCAAGGGATCCTGCTGTGACATGGAGTATGAGACACAGACGTGTTTCCTCGTGAGCAGCTTCTGACCCAGTTTCTTGTATTCTTACCTGTGTGACGCTCTCCCTTGACATAGGCTGGACCCAGTGACTTGATTCCAATGAGTAGGACACAGCCAAGGTGACAGGGCTTCTGTGATTAGATTATAAATGACAGCCACTTCCTTCTTTATAGACTCCTGTTTTCTTCCCAGACTAAGTTTTGATGAAGCAAGCTGCCACGTAAAAGAGGTTCAGGCCGGGGTAGAGCTCACTGGCAGAGTACTTCCCTAGCATGCATGAGGCCCTGGGTTCAATGCCAGCACTACACACACACACATGCATGCACACATACACACACACGCATGCATTGCAGTCTTTAGTACTGTTGAGCTTTGGGATGATTTGTTACACAGCAATAGATGACTAATACACAGGCTAAGCTATTGAGTTTCAAGAATAAGTCATGAAATCTTCAGGTATTCACATGGAAAAGATGAATCAACACTAAGATTTTTTTTGGAGGGGTACTAGGGATCGAATTAACAACCTTGTGCTTGCCAGGCAGGCGCTTATGCCACTGAGCTAAATCCGCAACCCCATCACTAAGATTATTTTTAAAAAAATGAATCTAACTTTAGTCTTTATAAACAACGGTACTTTGGTTCAAAACCTTAATTTGCTTTACAATGTTGGTGAAGATGCCACAGTTGTATTGGTCACCAACGTGGAGTCTGTGAACAGAAGCAAACTTTTGTCAGACACTTTTGTTTGAGAACAGAATTGTTTGTGAACAGAAGCATCTGTGAACTGAGGCTATTACTGTATTTGATACTAAAACACAACAAAACAAAATGTTTGCAAAGTCATGAAGGGGGGAAAAGAGTGACTGGAGTACATTACACTCAACTAGCTATTGTTCAAGTAAAGAGCCAAAGCCCATCTCAAACTAGTTAACCACAAAATATACCTGGCTGAAGCAAAATAGTAACACAAGAATTGGCTGGATGTAGTGGCACATGCCTGTAATCCCAGCTACTCAGGAGGCTGAGGCAGGAGGATCACAAGTTCAAGGTCAACCTAAGCAACTGAGAGAGACCCTGTCTTGAAGAAAACAAAAAAAGAGCTGGGCATGGTGGTGCACAGCAGGATTCCAGCACTCTAAGAGGTGGCATCAGGAGGGGCTTCGGACATAGCCAGCTTGCAGTCCCAATACAGACAATATAAAACAATACAGTACAGTACAATGGGCTTTGAATGTAGCTCGATAGCAGAGCGCTTGCCTAGTACGCAAGAGGCCCTTGGTTCCATCCCTAACACCACAAAAACAAAAATAAAACCTTCAGGAGTGGAGAAAGTATAAAAACAAACTAATAATGAATATATTTACATATGGGACTTCTGTCCAAGCAACTGTAAGGGTTATAGTCAGAGAACAGATTGTGAATGTTACAACTCCAAAAAATGTAAAAATAAAAATATAACAAAAATTAAGAGGTTGGGAAGGAAGGAAGGGAAGGGTCACAATGTTCCCTTTCACAGCTAGGAGTCATCGATAAGTGTTATAGGTAATTTGAATTTAATACTTTCAAATTTGCTTTTGTTTCTTCAGGTAGATTCCTGTGAATTCATTAGACATATGTGATTCTATTTATATGAAATGCCCAGAACAGGCAAATCTGTAAAGACCGGTGGTTGCCTAGGGACGAGGTGGGGGAGGCAGACTGTGTGGTGAGTGCTCACGAGTGGTGTGAACCTTCTCTCTGGGGAGATAACGATGTCCTGACATTGCTGGAGTCACCAAGTGTGGTGGGTCCTCCTGTAGTCCCAGCGAGGAGGAGTCTGAGCCGGGAACGCTGAGATCAGCCTGGACAACACAGCAACACCCCTCCACAAAAAAGAGCCAATAAATAAAACTGATGTGGTGATGGTCACCACACTCTATAAATATATAAAAATCATTGCATTGTACTAAGTGGATAATTGTGTATGTATGAATTGCATCTCAATAAGTGTTTTTAAAACTATACTGCCATATAGCTGTGATTTAACTAACCAAACACTCATGCAAGTATATAGAAAGACACAAATGAATAATGGTCACCTAATTAAACAACACACAGAGAAGAAAATAGGCCAAGATGCCAACAGTAGTTAATTCTGGTCGATGAAACTACCAGTAACTGTTATTATCTTCTTGTTGCTTTTCTTTAAGTTTCCCCAAACAAAACCATGAAGGTCATTTGTGGTAGAATGAATTGCTGGTCCCATCCCGCGACCTCAAGAAGGGGGCTCTGTGCACCTACACCTTGATGTGTGAATGCCCCGAGCTTAATCCTCCAAGTTCTTCGCCTCCAGATCTGTGCTCACTTCCTGGGCAGCTTTGTTCAGGCTTGTGGGTTTAAGCAGTCAATCTAAACTGTCCTCTGAACTCAATGACCGTGTACACCCAACCGCCTCTAGAGATTTCCAGCTGGATCCTCGAAGAGGCAACCCAAATTTAAAATGCCTAAAATGAAATTCCAAATCCACCCCCTCCAGAAAAATAAAATAGCACCTCTGCCCCACCCTGCTCGTCTCTGTCTCAGTGCATGGCAGCTCCACATCCTCCAAGCTTCCAGATGCTCAGTCCCAAACCCCTTTCTTTTGCACGCCACAGTCCGCCAGGAAATCCTGTCGGGTCCACTTCCAGAACACACTCAGACTCTGACCCTTCTCCACACTTCCTCCACAGCCACCATGGCCACAGCCACCTCTGCCCATCCTGTAGAAGACATCCTAATTGGTGTCCCCGTTCCTGCCTTTCCCCTCTTTCATTCTGTGCCCAGTGTGGCAGCCACGCGGGTCCCGTCAAACCACAGTCAATAGTCACCAAATGGCCCCACTTGACCACACCATTTGATGTTCCTGTCTTTGTGCTGTCCCCTCCCACACTGGACCTGGGAGGGCTTTACACCTTGCCCTGGCCAATGAAAGACAGCAAAAGAAACACTGTTTGGATCCGTGGCCTGGGCCTGTGAGACTCAGCAGCAGCCATTTTGCCGTCTCAGAACGCTGCCCTAAGACTGACGAGAAGGAAGCCTTTCCGGCCTGGGGGAGGATAGAATGCTACATAGAAAACACCAAGGAGCTCCAGCCAACAGCCAGCACGAGGGACGTGCCCAGCTCTGGGGCTCTCCCAGGCCAAGGTGGCCACACAGGCGAGCCCAGGCAAAATGACCAAAGGAACACACCTGCCCACCTCAGAGTCAAAGGAGACAATAAACAGCTGTGTTCAGTCCCTGAGGTCTGGGGGTGATTTGTTACTCAGCAATGGACACCTGATACAAACCAGAAGTTAGGTCAGTCACCTCCGGGCTGGAGTCCTTGGGAAGCCTTCCGCTTCACTCCCCTCTGAAGTCAAAGTCCTTAGACCTTCACCCCACTACCCCACTGCCATCCGACCTCGCCTGCTCTCCTCTCCCCACTGCCGCACCCCTCCCCAGCCCCACTTCCTCCAGCAGCGCCTCTCCCTGGGCCCGAGGCCTGCCGGGAGGGCTCTCCTGCTCCACACAACCCCAGGACTCCTTCCTCGCTTCTTCCAGTCCCTACTACAGTGTCGCCATCACAGCAAGGCCAAGCCCGCCCCTTGTGCTATAGCTCCTGCCCCTCTCATCCCATCCCCTGCTCTGTTATTGGCCACGGAACTCATCCCAGCCTAAGGTACTGAGTGAACAGCTTTATTTTATCCCATGCAGATTTTTTTTGGGGGGGGGCTTTTTGAGACAAGGTTTCACTATGCAGTTCAGGCTGGCCTTGAACTCTCTTTGCAGCCCAGGCTGGCCTTGAACTCACATTCATCCTCCTGCCTCAGCCTCGGGAATTCTGGGATCATACACATGTACCACCATGCCCCACGAGGAATGAATGTTTTTGCTCCTCCTGGCTGAGAACTGCTTCCCTGCCGCATCACCATAGCCTTGCCTCTGAGCCCGAGGTGGTAGCCATGTCTACTCCCTCAGCCTAGACTGACAAGCAGGGGTTTGAAGGTGAGCACTTGACCCCCAGACTTCTCACCTGTGAGACCGTGGAGCAGCATGGAACCAGAGACCCAAACTTCAGGGGCTTCCAGCCATGTGCTAGACACGATGCCCTGCAGGGTCAGACGAGCCAGGACACAGAGCAGAGACAAGGAGCCGCTGAGGACCGTGCCTTCCAAAGGGGACTGCGTACGTCCAGGCCCCCATGCTCCTTCAGACCACTCACCCTCCCATCCAAACATGGAACCTACCTCCTCTCTCTGCTAATCCTTGCAGAAAGCTGCAGCTCGAGCAAAGAATAGAAAGCAGCAAAACCATCACTTTGAAGGGTATCGGCCTCGGTTAGGTCATCCAAGGCCACCTGACCCCACCGGGCTCTGTCTCAGGTTGCTGGGCCTGGACTCTGGCTGCCGGGCTGTGAGGAAGCCTAGGCCACATGGGGAAGCCAATGGCAGGTGTCCGGCCAACTGCTCCAGCTAAGTTCTCAGCCAGCGTCAGCCACCAGGCCCCGCTGCTCTCGAAGGCCTCATCCTACCTGGCCAACAGCGAGTGGAGAAAGACGTTATCCCTTCCTGCCCCAAGCTGAACCTTGTCCAAACTAACAATCTACGCACAAAATAAATATTCTTGTTGTTTTGAACCACCAGGCTGTGTTACATAATCATAGTAACTAGAACAGGCTCAAAAGTTTACTTATCTTTTCAGCAAAATCAAGAGGTAGGTAGTAGCTTCCCATTTCATGGCTGAGGAAATATGGGGCCAGAGATCTAAGTCCATGGCACAGCAAATACCCAGCAAGCACAAGGTCCTCAGTTTGATTTCCGGTGCCAAAATAAATAAATTAATTAATTAATTTAGAGTTAGCAAGGTCACAATCTCGTCCTGTGTCACACAGTTGGCTAATGAAGGAGTGGAAATGACATTCAGGTCACTCACACGCCTCGGTGTACTGATGCCGGCTATTCCACTTTGAACACACAGCCCACCCGATGGGAGATTCTGCCAATGCTCATCCATCAGGTCCGTGGCCGAGGAGGCCTTGTCTTGGGTTCGGTCCCTCCCCGAGGACAACCCTTCTCCTCTGAAGGGCAGCAGCTCTGGGAAGAAGGCCAGGGAAACGGGTGTTGAGCCAAGACCTGCTGCGTGTGTGTCTAGAGCCTAATTAACAGTCGGGAAGTCCACTTCCCTTGCCAAGAGGACTGGAAAGAAGGAGGAGACAGAAGGTCTTCGCCTGAGGAACCCTCCACACCTTCACAGGGCCTGGGTTCTCCCAGGAAGGCCCCGGACCAACTTCAGGTGCCAGAAAACTTTGTGCCCATGAAATGTGCATCATAATTTGATCCCTACTTCAAGAAACTCAGGAGCAGACACTTTGTGCCACCAAAACACTTCCCTCCCAGGCAAGGCAATTATAGTCACAAAAACAGTAGGAGAAAAGTTATATTCGGCCACACACATCCCACACAAGTCCCTGCATGCCCTGATACACATGCAGGGGCACCCTCATGCACAGACACATAGAACAGCACACGTGGGGACACTTACCACACTGTGTGTGCATACATGCACCAGTGAGAGTGCATCCAGCATGAGCGTGCATGTCCTCAGCAATGCATTCACACAGGAGCACACATATACACACCCTTATTCATGCACCTCAATATACGCACACGTAGATGCATGCACACACGAGCATACACGCCAAACTCCCTGCAGGCCCTTCCCAGGAAGGCTGAGAGCCTCCTTCAGGACTTCCTCCTTCAGCGGTGGTGACAGTCCAGAGGGGACTTTGATTCCTCCAATCTGAGAGGGTAGAAGGGATGGATGGATGGATGGATGGATGACTAAAGGGATAGATGGAGAGAAGAGGCTAACACTATTCTTCCTACTCTGAAGTCCAACAAAAGTCAATTTCTCAACTCCTTTTGGGATACTCTTTCTAATGCTGACCTCCTTAACACCGAAACACCTAACCACGTCCATCTCGGTGGCGAAACACCTAACCACATCCATCTCGGTGGCAGGGGCGGGCAGCCACTCCCAGCACCATGATCCCTGAGCCCGACTCCTCCTTCTGTTAGCACCTCCACTTGGGTGTCAACTTCCCACTTGACTGAGCCGGTGTTTTCCCCTAACGGGGGCTCCCCCTCCTTCCAGAAGCTCAGGCAAACACCCAAGAACTCACCTTTGACTGTTTCTCTCCCACATCACAACTATTAGGAAATTCTCGTAATTCCAGCTTCAAAATCCAAACATAGTGGTACAAGGTTATAATGCTAGCACTTTATGAAACTGAGGCAGGAAAATAACAAATTAGAGTCCAGCCCAAGCAACTTAGCAAAACTATCTTAAAAAAAATTTGGGGGGGGGAGGTACTGGGGATCGAACTCATAACCTTGTGCATGCCAAGCAGGTGCTTACTCTGCTGAGCTACATGCTCGGTTCTAAAAAAATTTTTTTAATTTTTTCAGACCTTGGGAAGCAGAGAAGAGCAAGCACCTCTCTACTCTGGGAACCGCCTGCCCCTCTGGGTTCTGCTAGGAGCAGGTCCTCTGGCTACACCAAACACTCCCCTGAGAAAACAGGAATAGAAAGGAGAAAGTAGTGCTTGGGACAAAAATTTCCAGAAACTCTGAGGCACCAATGGGGAGAAAACAAAGCCATAAACCAGGGACAGGCCAGTTCACTCAACCAGGGAGTGACCAGAAAATCTGGAGCACCATACATGAACAGGAATTTCTTAGCTAGGCATGGTAACGCATTCCTGTAATCCCAGCACTCAAGAGGCTGAGGCAGGAGGATGGTTGCAAATTTGAGACCAGCCTGGGCTACAGAGTGAGTTCAAGGCCAGCCTGAACTAGTGAAACCCTGTCTCAAAAAAAAAAAAAAAGAATTTCTGGAACATGAGGTATATGTTCAGGTGAAGAAGAATCACATAATGTCACAACCAATTGCCCAGTGTCTCAGCCAGAGGGACATAAAGGAAAGTTGGAAAAAAAGTATTTGTGCTTGCTGATAAGTTTGCAGAATTTATACTGGACTATTTGTGAGGCCAACAAGAGACCAAGGAATCAACTTTTACCGTGTCTCCCTGTGTCCTTATGGAGAGGCCCCGCACATGGTAGGACAGTGGCCTCTCAGGTCCTCTCTGGGAAGATGCTGTTGATGCAGAGCACCAGCCTCAGAGCGGTGGCATGTCCACCCCCATCAAGCAGCACCTGTGTGCCACCCAACAGCAATCTTCACGGAGGACCCTCGAGCAATTGCAACTGGATGGGTGCCCTGGAGCATGAGCCCTCATGAGCAATTCCACCCCAGCTCCCAGCCTCTCTCCCCGAAGCTCCTGTCCCCCGGCAGCAGTGGCTGACCTCTTCTGACCCTGATCCATATCCCCAACAGTGAGAATTAGACGCCCCAGCCCAGTTTGTCTGAAGACAACAGAATACTGCATACAATTCCATAACTGGAGATTCCTCCTTTTCCCCAGCCAAGGTGATGAGAATAAAAAGTGAAGTTTAGTGAAAACAACATTTTTTAAAAACCTGGGGATGTAACTCAGCGTAAAGCCCTGTGTCACACATACATACGCACATGTACGCACATAATATGATCAATGAATATTTACATTTTTAAATTTATTACAGTAAAGACACACTGCCATGCATTTCTCTCAAAACTCTCTTCCTCCCTTTGAACACACTGATCCCATGGCCTGGCCGCTTTCCGAGTGGTTCTGGAAGCTCTCTGATTCTCTTTACAAGGTATGGTAACAACACAGCATGTGCTGCTGCCTCAGGCCGTCCAGGGGAAAGGCAGGCTGGCACCCACAGTGCCCCCATCCATCTCACTCACTAAATCTGGCACTGCGACTTCTGGCTCTTCCCAAAGTCAAAGCGACCATGAAAAGTAAATGGTTTTAATCAGTTCGAGACCCCGAAGCAGCCACAGCAGTGCCACTGAGACACTCAGGAAAGGAGACTCCCAAGACTGCCTCAGAAGGGGCAAGAACGAAGTGGGAGGTGCAGGTTCAGAGTGAATGGGAGCGTTTTCAGGAGGGTTAGCATCAACGCGTCTTTTACAACAGATTTTTAAAATGTAAACGTTCTCTGTATTTGTATATATATTTTGTTGTTGCTCTCATTTTCCGCTCCCCCACTGCTTCCCACCACCACTGCCGTACTCTGCATCTCAGGCCTGAAGCCCTGGCCACGCTGCGGCACCTGAAGCGTTCTGACTTCTCTCCCTGCCTCCTCCCTGGCCCCTCACCCCATATACTCTCAGCAGAGTAGCAAGGGTGGTTCAAAAAGTAATGGAGAAGCCAGGCATGACAGCAAATTCCTGTCATCCCAGCACTCTAGGATTACCAGGCTCCAGCAGGAGGATAGAAAATTCAAGCCTAGCTTGGACAATCTAGCGACTTAGTAAAACCCTGTCCCAAAATAAAAAGTTAGAAAGGCCTGGGAATGCAGCTCAGTGCTAAGGTCCTGGGTTCAATCTCCAGGACTGGAGAGAAAGAGAGGAAAGAGAAAGAGAGAGGGGGAAATCAATGAAACTAAAAGTTGGTTCATTGAAAAGACCGTTAGAAGTGGTGAACATTTAATTAAACTGACAAGAAAAAAGAGCTGAATCAAATTACTAAGCTTAAAATGAAAGAAGGGACATTATTACTCACCTTACAGAAATCAAAAGGATTATGATAACAATTGTGTGCCAAGAAATGTAAACCAGGTTAAATGTACAAATTTCTAGAAAATGCAAACTACTGACACTGACTCAAGAAAAGACAGAAAATCTGAACTGACCTATAATAAGTAAATATTGAGTTCATAACCAAAAAACTTCCCCAAACAAAAGCCCAGAACCAGATGGCTTCACGGATGAATTCTACCAAATGTTTAAAGATGAATTAACACAAATCCTCCAAAAACTCATCCAAAAATCAGAAAAGGAAGGCAAACTTGCCAACTGACTCTGAGGCCATGGCGCTGATACCAAACCAAAGACCCCACACAAAAACAGATGCAAATCTGTATCCATAGCCATGTCTATATATATCTTCTAACCTCTCCACTATCCCCCGTGAATACAGACACAAAAACTCTCAACAAAATACTACCAACCCAAATCCAGCCGCACATAAAAATGAGTGTACACCACCACCAAGGAGGAATAACTCAAGAATGCAAGGATGTTTAAGCATATATCACAATACACTATAGTAACAGCCAAAAGGCAAACACATGATCATCTCAACAGGTGCAGAAGACAAAAGCCAGCTGCTAAACACAAAACCCAACCTCAGCCTCAGTAAAAGCCAGTTCCATCCAAAGTCCATCAGCTTCCATGTGACCTAGCCACCATCACCCATCTGTCCTCGCCTCCTGGTTTTATTCTTTCTCTCCACTCTAACCCCCCAGCCTCCTGACGGTGCCTCACATCACCCAGATGCACTTCTGACTCAGGGCTTTCTAGTTTCCTGGAGCACTGTTTCCCCAGGTAGCCACATAACTTGCTGTCTCACCTCTGTAAGTCTACCTTCAGCCCCCTCTGAGGCTGGAGAGTAGTTCAGCGGTAAAGAATTTGCCTAGCATGTACAAGGCCCTGTGTCTGATCTCCAGCAATGCAAAAATAATAGCAATAAAGATAAGGCTGGCCACAGTGATGCACACCCGTAATCCCAGCACTCAGGAGGCTGAGGCAGGAAGATCACTGTGAGTTCAAGACCAGCCTGGCCTACATAGTAAGTCCAAGGCCATCCTGAACTGTATATCAATATCCTGTCTCAGAACCAATAATAATGATAATCGTCATCATCAGCATCAGCATCACCTCCTCAGTGAGCCCTCTCTGGCCACACTAAACTGCTGCCCCCTCCCCCCCACTCACACATTCCCTATCTCCCTACCCTACTCTCCTTTTCTCCTAAGCACTTATTTTCTGAAATATTGTGAATTTTACTTACATATCTCGCTTGTCTATCTCCCAAAGTAGAAGTATGTTCCCTAAGGACAGAGATATTTTGGACTGTTTAATTCATTGCTACATCTGCAGCATTAAAACTGACATGCCACTGACTCAACTCTCAGTAAGTTGCATAATGAATGCATAAATGAATTCAAATAAGTTGTCATTTGACTTCATTCAACAAGCATCACTTACCTCCGCCCTCCCCATGTGCCTGACACTGTGCTGGGGGCCTGAGTGCTGAGAAAGGCAGGCTGGGAGAGGATTCGGCCAAATAATCCACGGAAGGTAACAGCACAGAGCAGTCGGAGTGGGGACAGAGGGCCAGGTCAGCAAGGGGGAGGTGGTGCCAAGCAGGCCCTTGAAAGCCCAGAATGATCAGGGCATCTGGGAAGAGGGAAGTGGGGCACGTCCAGGAGGAAACCAGCATGGCGCCTGTGTGCCGGGACTGCACAGAGAGAGGCCAGTCTGGTTGCCTGTCAGGGGGTTCCATTGCCAGGACAGAGTCGGACCTAAATCCAGAGGCATTAGGGAGCCATGCAACATTTCTGAGCAAAGCAGGTCCTTGGCCTCAGAAAGCTCACCTTGACTGTGGGAAGAGCAGAATGCCGCAGGCGAGCGGGAAGGCAAGGAGACCGGAAGGTAGCTTCAGGACAGGCCTGGAGAGAGGCAAGGCATGGACCAGGCAGGGTGGAGGGGACAGGCAGGAGAGAGCAGGTGCACAGGCTGTGTAAATAACGGCTGGGGGGAGGAGCCGCAGCCTGGATCTCAAGTCAGAACATCTGAGGGCATCACGGAGGCACAGAGCCAAGGCCAAGGCCGGGGGTCTGGCTGTGGGCTCGGCACTGCTGGGCACCCCACAGGTAGCACCTTCCCGGTGCTGGGCGATGGGTACCTCCTGGGCCTGCCGCCCCACCTTCTGCATCTCAGCCCCCAACAGGGGCAGGCCCAGAAAGGAGTTTCTCCAGCTGGCTTCGATGGCCAAGACCCAATGTCATCTCTAGATTTGGAAATGTGCCAGACAGCAGGGTGGGGGACAGCTGTGTCCCCGAAACACAGCCAAGAAGCGGCCTCCCAGAGCCAACCAAGACAGTGGCAGAAGTAGGGCCAGCAGGGGGTCCACGCCCCAGCTGGCTGGTGGGGGTAGCAGGCTTTTGACGGGCCTCCATATGCCTGGGCCTCAGGCTCTTGGTGAGGTAAGGCCCTACTAGCCTCCACCAGCTCCCACCAGCCAGTAAATACAGTCCCAGTGACCCACCCAACCCGGTCAATGAACATAAAGGCATTTATGAGCGCCACTGTGTGGCAGGCCAAGTCCCACTCAGGTGACAAGTGTCAGTGCTGTGTGAAGGACACAGACTGGGTGTCCCTGGGGCTAGGCAGAATTTTGTCTGTTCCACTTGTTTGTTGCTTTCTCTGGGACTCAGTTCTCCAATCTGACAAATAGGAGAAGCAACAGCCTTCCCATGGCCTTGGTCATGAGGACTAAGTGACAGCACCTGCCAGAGGGACCTGGACAGGCCTCTTCTATCTCCAGGATACTCAGCCAGAACCCAGGCTGAAAACGGTTTGGGGAAGTGCTGTCAGCTCGTCCACAGGAGGCTCCCAAGTAGACGGAGGCGTTTATTTTTATTTCCGAGACAGAATCTCAGTAAATCACTAAGTTGCCCGTGCCAGCCTCACACTTGTGCCCTCCTGCCTCAGCCTCCCAGCATGTTGGATTATAGGAATGTACCACCATACCCAGTGAAGAAGCCCTTCCTTAAACTGATTGAGGGGCTTCAAGTAACCCCCTTCCTCAGAAAAGATACTGCTCTCCAGGAAGGAAACAGACCTCTCTCCTGCGGCCACACGAGCAGCATCATCACTTCCGTGCACCCCAACACTGGTCATGTGACATTTAGGGACCTGGGGTGTACGGGCCCCAGGGTCTGATGGTCCCAGGGGGAAATAGCAATGAGGGATGCCAGATGGGTCAGTCTGCAGGGGTGGGGTGAGGGCATGGCTGCCCTTCCTAAGCCTATCCCAGGGGCAAATGTAAAGAGAGACACAGTGGTCACAAGAAGGAGCACCTCCTGACTGCCCACAAGAGGCAAAAGCACCCAGCTAAAAAGGAATTTAGGGATGCCACAGCCAGGTTGGAGGTCCCAAGACACACCAGTGTCCCCAAGACCAGTGTCAGGCCATGGAGGGCACTGGCAGTCAGCCAAAACAACTCCCAAGCCAGGGAAAGCTCAGCCACTTCCATCCGCCTTGCCCAGCCACTCAGCTCTGCAGGGGTCAGGATCACAGTGGACCGGGTGACCTGTGGCTTCAGCAGCAAGGCACAGAGGCCAGAATGAGGAGCCTGCAGCAGACAGCAACTCGCCCTCTTCCCAGGGCGGTTTGCGGGGCCTGAGAGGCAGCTTTATTTAAACTAGAGCCAAACTTGTGCGTTAAATGAGGCCAGACTTTAGTCCACAGGCGTGACTAGCAAGGCGCTGTGACCTGGTCATGGGTGGGAGGCCCACTGAACTGGTGGGAGGACAATAAAGTCAATGTCAGGTTGCAGTCCGAGTCCAGCCTCCTCAGGGAACCTGTGCCCCAGCCCACAGCGGGGGTGGGGACCCCCCCTCAGAGACAGAGCCCAGGGCTATGGGACCGGAGGAAGGCAGGGAGTTCCCACCCGCCTGACTGCAGCTCCCGGAAGCAATGTCCCCTTCCCATCTGGGGGAACAGGCAGGGCTGGGGTTATGGGGAGCCGGGGACACTGCTGTACACAGGGAGACTCTGGACCTGGTCCCTGTCTGTTGGGCCCTTTCTCCGGAACCAGGCTCACACACCTAGGTGCTGTATGGAGTCCAAACTCAGGCTGGGCTCAGGGCAGTGTGCAGAGGTCTGTGGAGATAGCCACTGAGGGGGGTCTTACAGAAAGAGAAGGATTTGAGGGTGCACAAAAGAGGGTGTCAGATCCCAGCAAAGGCTGGGAGGTCCCAGTGCCCACGTCCCCGGGACACCCAGCATGTGAGTTGCATGGGGGAATGTGATGGGAGAGGGGTTTGGGAAACCTGCTGCTATGGCAATGGTCACCCTATAGTACGGGTCCCCTCACCTGGACCCAGGAGAACTTCCTGGTCTCCCTGGGTTCCTGAAATGCCCTGGGAACAGATGCATCCCGCCATCTCAAACGAGAGCCTTAACCAGGAGCTCAGAGGATGCACTGTACTGTCAGAAAGGCTTAGGTTCAAACTCCAGGTCTGTCCCCTTCTAGATGCACAGCTCTAGTTAAACCTCCATTTACTCATCTGCGAAATGGGGATAACAACCCCCAGAAGGTGTGATCACCGTACTGGACACACAGACCTGGCACAGTGTGCACCTGTATCAACAGGGTCCCCCACCTACCTCCAAAGGGGCCCTCACTTACATAAGAGACCACGAGGCTGGTGGGGGCCAGGATGAGAGCCAGGTACAGGCAAGGAGCTGTGGCCAGCAGGCTGGAAGCACAGATGAGGGGTTCAGCCCGGGGGTTGACTTTCTTATACCTCCGAGCAGCTTCTGCTCCCAGGATGACACCGATGATGCCAGTCACAACCGTCAGGGCCCCAAAAATCAGGCTGATGGGAGAGAGCAGAGAGGGCTTGGTCAGTCCTTCCTCCAGTCTCTAGTCCCAGGTCATTGACACAGCCTAGGGGTATAATCCGGTACCCACAGGTTAAGTGGCTGTGGTCTCCTAACTAGACCTCACTCCAGTTGACACTCCTGGAACCTCAGGAACCTGATCAGAGGCCCACATACTCCCCTGCCTCCCCATCCCCTTTCCTGCCCCATGTTGGGGATGCCATGTGGGTGACCGCCCTGCACCCCAGCACTCCAGGTCCCAGCCTGCCTCATCTCCAGTGACCATCCCTACCCTCTTACCTTCCAAAATGGCCCCCTCGGAAATATGAATAATTTCTAGGGTCACACTCCGGCCCCAACCTTTTCCTTTAAGAACGGAAGCCAGGGAACACTTGTGTACTGAGCTCTAATGACACACCGGTCCTCGTCTGGTTTTGTGCACACCTCGCCTGGAATCCTGTCCTTCTGATCCCAAGTAGCCCCTCCTGATGGCACCACTTCTCTCAGCTCACGGGCACAGCTGAGATCACGGCAGTATGAGCTCTTAGAAACCAAAGGCAGCCAGGATCTTCCTTGCCCTCTGTGGCACCCTACTGTCTTCCACACAACTTCTGGGTCAGCACTCGTGGCCCCGGGGGACTGGGCCCTGCTGACCTGCGCAGCTGCCCCGCCCCACTCCCCCCAGCCCTGCACAAACAACGAGAATTCTCTAAAGCCATTCATCCCCCACACGCACACCCAGATCTTTCTCCTGCTGGCTGCATCCTCCCCAAGCAAGGCCAGAACTGTGTGAGATGCCGAAGCCCTGCCGTGACTCCAAATTTCCCAGCAGGATGTAAAAATGTGATTGGTGCAAGTTGTGACCAACAAACCGAGTGCCACAAAAACCGTCTCCCTAAAAAACAAAAACAAAACAAAAAAATCTCTCTTAGCTCTAAGCATCTTCTGTGAAATGTCCAACTCACAGGCTGACTGCCGATGGATTCATCCCCTATCCGATTCCTTCTGTGTAGAGAAGAGAGGGTGGAGCCCAGAGACTGCCGGAACTTGCCTGAGGCCACAGAGCCCTCGAAGGGCAGAGGCACAGCCTCCCTCTAGATAGAAAGATGTGTATATTTTGACAACGTAAAACTCCTCACTAACCCCTCCCAGCCTTCCAAGCCCCGCGAGCCTCCAGCTCAGGCACTGCAAGGGACCCCAAATGCAGAGGAATGGGTGAATGTCAGTCACCATTGAGTCCTGGTCTGAGCTGGCCTTGGCAGGTTCTCAAAACCTTTGTGAGACTTAGGGCAGCACGGCAAGTGCCCCCCACCCACGGCCCCTGAGCAGGAGGCAAGACCAGGGATCAAACCCCAGCCACCCAGCCCTGTGAGCTCCCTTCCCCTGCTCCCACGGCCCGCCCAGGATCACACTCTCAGAGGAAAGAGGGCCCCTAAGGGCCCGTAAGTTCGATAGTGTTCCCCTACACAGCGGCCCTGGCAAATAGCTGTCCCAGCCCCACCTACACACCTCAGGAATGGGAATCTCACTACCTCCCTTGCAGCCCCTTCTGCTGGGCCACTTTAGTTCTGAGAGTTGGAAGCCCAGAACCCTGTGTCCTACAGCTGCTTCCCACCGTGGCCCTGCCCATGCCCTGTGGGTCTGTCCTAATCATGAAAGAGTATCAGGTCAGTGCAGAATTCCAGCTTGAGATGCCATCTCAAGACGTCCTAATCTCAAAGATTTTCTATGGCAAAAGATGTGATTGCACTCAGGGCAATCATTCTTGACACAGAATAACTACCCTGAGTGCAATCACACCTGTGCTCATTAGAGGGCAGCAGAGACTTGAGCCAGAAAAGGGAAAGGTTTTGTGACCAGGGAGGAAAGAGATTGGAGTGATGTGGCCACAAGCCATGGAGTGCCTGCAGCTACCAGAAGTCAGAAAAGATGAGGAACCAATTCTTCCACAGAGTTTCCAGGAATGTGACTTCACTGACACCTTGATTCGGTTCCACTAAAACCTCCAAACTTATGAGAAAAAAAAATTTCTGTTGTTTTAAACTACCAAGTTTGTGGCAACTCAATACATCAGTCATGAGAAACTAAACTCACCCTCTTCAGTTTGTCACATTGATCTGTGCAGGAGCTGAGTGGGAGGTTGAGAAAACAAAGAGACTGGACCAAGAATGCACAGTCTACTGATACTGGAAGTGGAGCTGAGTTCTGTTTCCTCTCTACTTTTTCCAGGGTTTCTAGGACTCAGTGCACTGTTGCCTTAAGAGAGAGGACCATTTAGTTGTAGAGCCAAACATTTCAGTCTCACTTTGTGCATTTATTTGCACTCCATGCATTCATTCCCAAGCTTTCCCTGAGCACCTACTATGTGCCAGCAAGCCCCTGCAGCTGGTGGGGCAGTGTTCAAGGCACTTAACATCAGCAATCTCCAGAGGCAACAGGACATGGGGCTTGTGAGCAGCAGCTTTGAAGCCACAGGTTTGAATCCTGGCTCTCAGCATTAGCTGCAGGAGCAGGGACAAGTCATGCAACTGCCCTGAGCTTTCAGCCTTCCTCTGAGGGATCTTTGGGTAAAACGCAGGGTATGAATCCTGAACTAAAGTGAAAGTTAAGCAAGGATGAGGAAGGGAAGGAGCTAAGAGCAGAGAACTCAGCTGGAGCAAAGGCACAGTGAGTTAGAAGCCCTGGGCATTCTGGAAACTGCACAAAGCTCTCTCCAGGTGTCAGGAAGTGCGGCAGAGACAAACACATCCACAAAAGTCCTGGCCCGGAGACACAGAGAGGCCCCCAGTGCCTCAGTCTGCAGGCTGAAAACGGGACAACCTCTCAGAAGGCATCAGGAGCTCCTCCAAAGCATGGCCAGATACCTAAGACTCCTATCCTCTCCCCAGACCCAACAAAGGCCTCCTTCCCCACCACCGCCCTCCGGACCCCCACAGCAGATCCTATAGAGAAAACATGGGGTTTCACCTAGAGAGGACGAGAGAGCTGCCTGCGGTCACAGAGTGCGGTGGGCCCGGCCAGAGTGAGAAGCCGGGTCTCCTGCCTGCCAACTGAGTCCCCGGCCCTGTGGTCGTCACACCAGATCACATGTCCTGAAAGACAGAGTCTGAGCCCCAATACCTCCTGAGAATGTGTGCCCAGAGTCCCACTGCCTTCCCTCACCTGTCCCAGCTGCCTTCCCTCACCTGTCCCAGCTGCCACACGGCTCCTGGAAGCAGGGCAGCTGCAGTCCATGTACCACACGGGCCTCAAACAGAAACTTGGGGGCCCAGAAGCCCATCGCTCCCGTCACAAAAGCCATGGCTGTCACTCCGAGGGTTGACCACACAAAACTCCAGCTGCAAGAGAAAGCACACCGGCTGAAGTCCAGAGGACTGGGGCTGGCCCATCACCCCACCCAACCAGATATTCAGGCTCCAGCCTCCAGGCCCTTCAAGGAAACACCCTGACCTCCCGAGACATCACCCACAGCCCAGTCCTCCTGCCCAGTTCACACCATGCCTCCCCCGCCCTTGAAGAATCACATCTCCCCCTTCCGGAAGGCCCCAACCCAGAATCATGTTCTCTGAGCTGTTCCTGCACATCCCCATCGTTCTCAGAGTCCCCTGAACTGGTCTCTTGGCTCTGGGACAAACAGAGATAGATATTGTCATGCACCACATTGCAATGACCCCTGAGGCCCGGGACTGCAGTTGCTCCTGCCTGGTTCCCCATCATGCCTGGGGCAGAGGCCAGTGCACTCCAGTGAAGCTTGCAGAGGTGAGTGCTGAGCTCCCGGCACCCTCCCGTCAGTCCAGAGGGGCAGGCAAGATGGGGAAAGCGTCCACAAGATGGAGGAGGAAAGCAGAGTTCCCAGTCTCAGGCCACTCCTCGTGGTGGCAGAGGCAGGGCTGGAAGTCACACCACATGTCCCCAACCAGCCCACACTTCTGTCACATGGGACCATGATGGGGGCTGAGACCCGGGTGGCAGGGGGCATCTCAGTAGGTTAGGGGAGCTCAGGGAAGGAAGAGGGATGTTAGCATAAAAAACCAGCGAGGGCTTCCTGGGGGCAGAGGGAGCAGGGACACTCACTTTCTCCCCAGATATCTGACGTCCTCATACCAGCTGCTCCTCGGGGCCTGCACGGCCACCTCCCCTTGCTTCTCTGCAGCTCCTCGGGGTGGGTCTGGGACCAGCAGGATGAGCAGGATCAAGGCCACGGCCTCCAAGCAGGGCATGATCTGGGGACGAGAGGGCTCAAAGTCATGTGTGGCTGTGGCCTGAGGGACCAAGGAGACCAGTCAGTGTCTGGACTCTGTGACCCAGACCGCAGGTCCCAGCTACTGCTTCTATTTAGAGCTGGACACACTGCTGTTCCTTGTACCTTAACCCCTGCAGGTACGGCCTTGCATGGAGTGGACAGTCCTCCTCTGGTAGAGCTGCTACTCTGCTGAGACTGGTAGAACGGCGATGGCTGAAGACGGGAATTCTGACCACCGAGTACTCACTGCCCCAAGCACTAGCCTGCCCTTCTCGCGGCCCATGCCTCCATCTGCCACACCTAGGCCTCCCCTAGCATCCTCACCTGGCTGCTCCCCCAGACCATACTCCAAGGATGGGGATCGCATTATCTGCCTTAGGACAGCCTTGGGGTAGCTGGGACCATGAGAAAGTTCTCGGACAAGCTAAGTCAGAGAGATTTTTTTTTTGAGGCAGCCTCCCAGGCTGGCCTCAAACTCAGTGATCCTGCTGCCTCAGCCTCCCGAGTCCTGGGAGTACAAGTGTGCACCATCACAGCCAACCAGAATGACATTCCTAACCCACCTCAGGGTCCTGATCCTGCCTTCTGTGGTCTCCCATGCCAGCTCCCTCAGCTCAGCAGGGATCTGCACAAGGACAGAGCCCCCAGCCCCCTCTGCACCAAGTCCTTTCCCCTTCTTAGTGGCCCAACACCCCTGTCCAAGACTGAGCCGATGACGCTGCAGCCCAGCAGGTATCTACCCAATGTCTTGGCTCCACTGTGTCACCCCCCCCACCCAGTCCTGGAGAGCTTACTGAGTCCCTAACCCTGGAGTGGGAACTTCCCAGTCCTTATCTGAATCATCTCCAAGAAGCCATAAGTAGCAGCTGCTACCCCCACTTCACAGATAGGCAAACCATCTCCACAGGGCGGTGCAACTCACTTGAGGTCACGCAGCTCATAAACTCAGCAGCTGAGATTTGAACCCAGGGTCACTGCTTCTAGAGGCTGTGTTCCCTCTGAGCCCCCAAATGCCCGAAGCTGCAGACAGCTGACACCCCCATGGCGCCGGGTATCGGGCCAAGGGGCTAAGGCCACTGGATGCTGGAAAGTCCCTGCTGGCCCAGGGGGAAACAGAGAGAAGAAACGGAAGGCAGACTCACACGGAGGGCCCACCGCCAGCTCCCAGTCAGCTTCGTCACGGCCGACCCCAGCACATAGCCCAGACCACTGTAACAGAGAGGCAAGGAAGGTAAGTGGCACGGCAAGGGTGCCTGGCCCGGGATCCAGCTTTCTCCAAAGCCAGCCCTTTCCCTGAGAAAAACCATTCCCCTGAGGCCCAGATGTCCACTGCCCTTGCTCAGCTCACCAGTGACCTCTGGCTTCCGACCCCCACAGTGCCACTGTCTCCCCAGGTGAGGACAAACATACCCCACCAACAGCCCCACCCCTGATGCCCAAAGTTCAGCCCTATTTGTGTCAGACCAGGTCAGGAAACCTGGGTCAGAGCTCAGGAGCCTGACTGTAAACCCCTCTCCATCCTTCCTGCTGGGCGTGCAGGGCACAGCCTGACACACTTCCTGCCTCGCCTCCAAGCTCAGGGAGGGGCTGGCCACACAGGCTTTCCGCACTCCCCCTGCAGGAGCAGGAGTACACTAACCTGTGGGGAGCGTCCTCATTATCTCTGATTCTCACCACACCCCACCCTGTGGCCCTGCTGTACCCATTGGCAGCTGAGTATACTGAGGCTCAGAGGGGTAGAATGACCTGGTAAGGAAAGGCAGTGCTGGGATCCAGATCCCAGACTTCCTGGCTTAACCTGTCCCACCCCAGCCCAGTTTCCCGGAGGATCCCGAGTGAGACACCTACCTTCCGACGGGAATGAAGATGTAGAAGATGGCCAGCACGACTGTCCGCTGATCCTTCACAAAGAGGTCAGCCAGGACCGTGGGCGCAATAGTGGAGTAGCTGGCTGTGCCGGTACCCACAACTCCCCGGGACAGGAAGTAGAGCCATGAGTACTGTGCAGAGCGGGCACAAGATCACAGTGAATGCCAGTGAATTCCAGTGAATTCCAGAAATCGCCCATGGAGGAAGAACCCAAGAACGTAGCAGAGACGCAAAAACAATTTCTGAACATAGGCTCCTGCGAGAAGGGAGGTGACCAGGGCTACAGATACTTGCACCCCAGATATCCCCCCATCCTAGATCCCCAGAATCACACCGGTGACCCCTCATGGTGCCTGTAGCCACCACCTGCTCCACACCCAGGGGAGCCCTTTTTCCTCCGTCTCTTGTCTAATGAGGCCAGTTCCCCAAGGCCGGAGCTGTCACCCCAGCCCTCACCACCCCCAGCAGTGCCAGGTGGAACTGAAACCACAGGCAACCATGGGCGTGTAGGAGAGGAAACCTCCAGTGAGGACAGCTCTGAGGGTGTAGATCAGGGAGAAAGCCCGGGTGCTGGTCAGGACGTGGGCACCTACCTGTGGGGAGATGAAGGAGCTGGAGAGGCCTGCCCCTGACCAGAGCAGAATGCCGAAGCTCAGCGTGGCCTTACGGCTGTGGCGGTCACCCAGGTAGCCAAACACAGGTGCAGACAGCAGCAGGCAGCCAATGAAGACTAGAGGAGACACAAGGGGCAGCCTGGATCCCCCCTGATGATGGGCAGGCAAACAGCCCTGCAAACCCGGGAGAGGGAACTGGCTTAGATGCCACAAACTGGCATCTTGGCAGTGTACCCAGGGCATGAAGAAGAAAAGATAAAGTGAATGTCACAATCCTCCACCAACAGGCAACTGGTAGCCTACAGCACGCGGTGCCACCTGGCCGGGCGGAATCTCTGCTCAGCCACGGCTCACTCTGCAGCCTCTCTGAGCATCACCCAGCCCAGGAGAAGCCAACACCTTCTCCTAGGTCGTGCAGAGGGGAGATGAGAAGTGAAGGTGGTAGAGAGGCGGCCGGTTTCCTGTCTTACAAGCACACACGACCCTCGAGAGCCGGACACAGGAATGGACTGACTGCCCCTCACATGCCTGCAGCTGGCAGGAGGAGGCGGGAGTCAGCCCGGAGCCTGCGCGCACCGGCAGAGGAGGGCGGCTTAGAATGAACACACAGACCAGACCCAGACCAGAGAAGATCCCAGGAGGGTGGGAGGGGCTGGGTTTCTGCAAGCAGGTACATTATTCCCCGGACACTGCCAGTCGCATCTATACCACTTTTTAAAATAAGCTCTTACTAACGTCAGCGACTGCATTAATGAATGTGCTTGCTAGTCTGTGAGGACAAGGAAACTGGGTACATACCACACGGATAAGTGCACACATGACTTCTGTGCGTCCCATAAACTCTCCTCTACCCATGGGGGTATGATGAGTCACTGCCTCCACGCTGGGAGCGCAGACAGGGGGAGTAGGTCAGGTCAGGACCCTCCTCTCCACCCCCAGGGCGGTGGGCTTTGGGAAGTCCCGCCCAGCACCCAGGCCCCCGTCCCTGAGCACAGATGATTGACATTTCCTGAGCCCAATAAATATCCAGATTCTTCCCCGCTCAGGTTCCAGCCCGCCCCCTCCTGTGACCTGCTCTGTTGCAGGTTTAAGCCATATGCAATTGTGGAAATTAGGCCAGTTTTGACCTACAAAGCCAGCAGTCTAATATGGCTTAACCTACTGTTCCACAGAGGGTGATCTTTGGTGTGAATGGCGTTTAAAATTTTAATAGCTGCTGCCAAAATAGAGCCCTAAGAAAGCTGTATCAGTTTACACACGATAGAATCTTATGCCAGCACCCTGACACTTGATATGACCCATCATCTTATTTTTTGTTCATCTAATGAAAAGCAAGTGGTATCTCGCTGATTTTTTAATCAGCATTGTCCTTACTCGCAGTGAGGTGGAGCAACCCGTCCTATGTTGGTACCCTTTGCCCATTTTTCTACTGAGCCGTCTGCTCTTAGGAATAATTTCTCTCGGTCGTTCCCCTCCCCCTCCACGGTCCTGGGAATTGAACTCTAGGCCTCTGCACTAAACTACATCTCCAACCTATTATCTATTTATTTATTCCTTTATTTATCTTTAAATGCAAAATTCTAGACTGGACATGGTGACACACGCCTACAGTCACACAAGCCATGAGTCAGACCAACCTGGGCAATTTAACAAGACTATGTCTCATAAAAAATAAATAACAAAAAATCAGGTTTCAGGACTAGACCACTTGAGTTCAAATTCTGGCCCACCACGTTTTATCTTTTGTGATCTTAGCAAATCCTTTAACTTCTCTGTTTCCCTTCATCAACTGCACAATAGTAATGGTATTTCCTGTACAAGATTATTAAAGGACTAGATAAAATGTGTAAAAGATGTCTGAATAGCTGCATGTCAATACCCAATAAGTGGTATCTGGTATTAGTACTAATTCCATAGTCTTAATCATGCCATCATGCAGAAATGTTTCACTATGATGTAGAGAAATTTCTTAGCCTTTTTCTGCTGGGGGAGGATTTTTCCAAGTCTTATTTGTACATAAAACTTTACCAAAAGTTTATAAAAATATTTTCCCAAGTCTTTTCAATTTTCCTGGCATTTTCAGCAGGAATCATTTGTAAGACCTAACTGCCTTAAATCTGCAGGTGGGCTGGTCATATGCAGGTGTCCATCTCTAGAGGAAGAGAGGCATTCCTCCTCACTCCTGGAACCTCCAGACGCAAACCATTTTTGTGAGAGGAAGGAAGGAATTAATGATCATACAGTTCAGGAATAGACTCTACTTGCAGGCTTCCAGGAGTTGAATCCCAGCTTCAGCAAGACTCATAACCTCTTTAAACCTCAGTTTGATCATCTATAAAATGGGCATCATCACACTAATACCTGCCTCAAGGGGTTGTGATGAAAATTAAACAAGTTTATATTTAAAGCACTTAGAATAGTGCCTGGAATATGTTAAGGGTCAAGTCAGTGCTAGTTTGTTTTTGTTTTCATTTTGTTTTGTTTACAGTACTCAAGATTGAACCCAGGGCAAACTATACCCCCTACTCTTCTTTTACACTTTATTTTGCATCAAGGTCTCACTGAGTTAGTTACCCAGGCCAGACTTGAACTCGTGATCCTCATGCTCAGCTTCCCAGAATGCTGGGCAAACACAGTCCTGGCTTAGTTGTAAGTAGTACTAGTTAACTCCAGTAGTTTCTCTGTTCCATGGGCTGTGGAGGGGGTCTGCCACTGCCTCACCCACCTCCCACTCCACTCACAGCTCCCCGAAGCTTGCTGTCTTCAGCAGCTTCCTTTTATCTGCAGTTCTGTGGTCAGACAGAAATGTGGGTCTCAGGGTCACTGCAAACCAGCCTGGTCACCAGGCCTCTGTGCTCAGCGCCCTTCCCACATACCTACCTATGCACTTCTGCAAAGACGGCTCTTACCCCCATGTAACACGCACATTCACACACACTCACACACACGCACTCACACACACGCACACACATGCACACGCACACACACCTTCTTCCTCCACGGCACCTCACTTATCAGAGGCCTGTAGAAATAGTCCTAATCCCCACAGTAAGAACCAGCAGGGGGAAACGTTGACTCAGTTATCAACATGAGGATCATTATCTGTTGAAAAACAGAAATTACTTCCTAAATTTATTAAGGGCAAACAACAGCTCAGTAGAAAAACAGGCAAAGTAGAAAAACCGGCAAATGACTGCCATTATCTTTTGAATCAAGAGGTTTGTGGGTGTCAAGCCAGGATGGGCTCAGTTCGGTAACAAGCATGAGTCAGTGGCAGCCCCTGCCTGCCAGCCCTGGGAGACACAGGCAGTGGGAAAGAAGCCTGCCCTGCAGTGTGGTCTCACATGACTCAGAGAGGTTTATAGAGCTGCATACTTCTTCACATGCCTTCAGCTGACATTTAAACAGTTTTCATTGAAAGTCTAAGTGGTTGCAAAAGATGCGATTTCCAGCATTTTTGTTTACAGCCGGCCCCACGTCCTCTCATTCTACCAACTGCAGATCAAAAATAATTGGAAAAAAAACTATGTCTGTACAGAACATGGCAGATTTTTTTCTTTGTCATAATTCCCTAGGTAATTAAATATAACAATTTAAATTGTATCAATTTATACTGAATAATATTTACATTATATCAGCTATTGTAAATAACCTAGAGATGATTTAAAGTTTACAGAAAAATGTGTAGGTTCTGTGCAAATATCACGCCATTTATATAAGGGACTTGAGCATCTGTGGACTTTTGTTTCCACAGGGGTACTAGGACCTATCCCCTGTGGACACTGAGGGACAACGATATTTTCACCCAAGCCCTCAGAGGTACGGATGGAGTTCCGTCAGTTTCTGGGAATCGACTGCTATAGAGTCCAAGTGGTAAAGCCAGCCCTCTTTTGACAAACCAATCTGACAAATCAGGCTGAGAAAAATGTTAGTTTCATCTTTAAAATCAAAATAAATGTGCTGACACCCATCCCTGCGACCATTATCTCACTTTTGGACTGATTGGCAGATAAATAGCGGAGAGTCACGCATGCACGGAGGCAGCTGAGACGATAAGGCCTGGAGGGAAGGCCGCCCTCACCCTTCTGCTGAGCGGTCAGCCCCGCCCCTGCCCTCTCCGCAGAAGCTGTGTCTCCCCTTCCTCTGCGTGGCGACCACAGCAGTGCCTCCAGGCTGAGCCGCCTGTCTGCTCTGATGGTAGACAGTGGGTTGTTAAGTGGGAGATGAGAAAAGAGACCCCCAGGCCTGGCATGGGCCTGTTCTCAGGAAACAGACCTACAGGCTTACAGATCCAGAAGTGGGTCTCTCACAACTGTGTTCCTGTTGCCTCTGACATTCTTTGTGTGGCCCTGGAGGGGCCCGCACCGTTTGACAGCCCTGTCCTAAGGTGTCGAGATAGAGGGTGGTTAGGAGGAGAGAGCAGTACAGAGCAAGAACCTGCCTTAAAAATAAACAAATGAATAAATAAAATTTTAAAAAGGAGCAGCCAGGCGTGGTGGTGCATACCTGTAATCCCAGCACTCAGGAGGCTGAGGCAGGAGGATTGCCTCAAGTTCAAGGCCAGCCTGGGCTACATAGTGAGTTCAAGGCCAGCTTGGACTCTGTAGGGAGACCCTGTCTCAAAAAGACCATAAAAAAAGAAAAGCAAAAACAGAAAAAAAGAAGGAGCAGAGATGAGGTTGCTTGGGGGATGGGGCTCCAGAGAGGAGCCACAGTGTGCACTGCTGGCTAAGGGATGGACACACAAGAGTCCTGTGTTGTGACCATGTGCACACATGGACGTGCACACATGTGGGTAGGTGTCACCACCACGTTAGCCTGTGCTCCATGACTCTATTTGTCCCCACCTTGGAATGGGACACGTGGCTGCTCCCTGCTGCTGGAATTAGATTCCTCTGGTCCAGAGACCTTCTGAACACACATGTAGCCCTCAGCCTGACTGCTGGTTCTGAGCTGCCACAGTTAGAGTTTTCAGCTTTGCCAGGGGAAAGCTGTTGTGGTTGATACATTGTCAGCTTGAGAAGTTTAGAAGTGTAACTGAGAGACTGGGCGGGGAGCCAGGGTTCTTACTTTGTGAATACCCTCATCCTGTGCAGGAGGAGGGCAGAGAAATTTCCTGAGTGCTACCCCCACCCTGGGTGTGGGGGTGGCCTGTGTACAATATAAGGGAGAAAAAGAGGCTTGTTCTCCCTTCCCTTTTGCTCTGGCTGTTTCCTTGCAGTGTTGCCCCAGTGCCATGCCACCCTGCCTTGGAGCCAGCTGATTATGGACTGAAACCTCCAAAAACTGTAAGTTAAATAAAACGTTCCTTAATTTGGGGTGTTGGGTATTTTGTCCCAGCAACAGGAGAAAAGTAACCAAGACAAAAGCATACATCAGGATTCCTCAAACCACCGGGCATGATGGTGCAAGTCTTTAATCTCAGTACTTGGGAGACCGAAGCAGGAAGATTGCTGCAAATCTGGGCCATCCTGGGCTACAAAATGAGTTCAAGGCCAGCCTGAACTGCATAGTGAGACCATGTCAAAAAGACAGGGAAAGGGCTGGGGATTTAGCTCAGTGGCATAAGCGCCTGCCTGGCAAGCGCGAAGTCGTGAGTTCGATCCCCACTACCGCAAAAAAAAAAAAAAAAAAAAAAAAAAAGACGGAAAAAAAAGAGAGAGACAGAGATTCCTCAGACTTCAGTGAGTGGTGCACAGCTGAGCTTGCAAACCTTCAGGGAGCGACAGCCCTACAGCAGGACTCACTGCGCCCCCTGCAGACCAACTCTCAGCTACAGGAGCTGCTCAAGCCCTGCGCTTCACCTCCCACTCTCTCCTCCTGCTGTGGCTTCTTCAAGCGTGGTTTCCAGCATTCCTCTATGTGGGAGACTCAGTGGGGCCGAGCTGGGCACCCGACCTCCGAGAGACCCCTCCCCAGTGTGAGCCTTGGCCCCAGGCTCCACAACCAGAGACTCGCTCCTTACCTGTCTGAAGCAAACCAGCATGGCTGTCACTGATGTGAAAAACCTTCTGTATGTCCAGCAGCACTCCTAAGGACAGGAGGACAGCGTTACGGAAATGGGCAGCTTCCTCTGAGTTTGGGACAAGGCCACAGCCGGCCAGCAGACCACCGTGTGAGGCAACAAGGCCCACTCTTCTCTTCCTCTCTCTCCCACACATCTCTACAGCCTACAAACACAGAGCAGCACACAGAGGAGTACCTGCGCACCACGCACACACAGTAACAAGCATCCCAGACACATATACACAGTTACATGCAAGCATGTGCTTGCACACAGGAAGATTCACATACATAGGCACAAGCAGCTATTCCCACAGAAACACACTTGCAGAGACACAGGCACACACACACACACATACACGTGCCCCCCCGGATGTACACATAAAGACACACACATGCATGCATATGCACACACTTAGGGCTGCCAGCCACAGTGCAGTCAGAGTGGCTGGCAGCTCCCTGTGCTACACAGCGACAGCCTTTCACATTGGCCTCTGTGTAATGGAAGCCCAAGTGAGCAACATGGCAACCCTGCTCATGTGTGAGCACCAGAAATACACAGACACACACAAACATGTACACACAAAGACACACACGGGTACACACAAGCATGTTCTTGCAGACAACTGGGCATACAGATAAGAGCGTGCACATACAGAGCTCTAAAGACTTCGGTCTGTGCTGGGTCCCCTTACTGAGGGTAGCGGGTTCCAGCTGTGTACTGGCTGGATCTCAGAAGTCCAAGACCTTTGCTTTCTTCTTTTCTTTCCTTTCCTTTTGTTTTTCAAGACAGGTCTCACTAAGTAGTTCAGTTGTCCTTGAACTCACTTTGTAGCCCAGGCTGGGCTTGAACTCAAAGTTCTCTTCCTGCCTCAGCATCCCAAGTGCTGGGATTACAGCTGTGTGCCACCTGAGAGAAAGTGGCCCCTCAGATACTGGGCTCTGCTCCCTGACATACCCTAGGCCCCTCTGTGATATCTGAGGACAGGGAAGATCTCTGGTCCCTGGTCATGTGAGCCATGTGGCTCTGGCCCTGTCATTATTATAAAGAATGTCTTAGTCAGTTTTGTGTTGCTATCACAAAATACCCAAGCCTGTACACCTTATAAAGAACAAGTTTATTTAGCTCACAGTTCTGGAAGCCTAGGAGCATAGCACAAGCATCTGCTCCACTCTACTAAGGGCCTCGTGGCCAACAGCATCACATGGCGGGAGAATTTTGAGAATGATGAGCAGAATGTGCGGAAGAGATTCAGGGAAGGCACCAGGCTCATTCATAGCTTTCCGTTCTCTCGGGAACTAATCCAGTTGCACCAGGCCTGAGCCACTCTTGTGAGGCAGCCTTAATCCATTCACAAGGGCTCTGCCTCAGCACTGCCACCCTGGGGATCAAACTCCTGGAACAGATACTTTTAGGGGACGAGACACAAAGCACAGCAAAGATCAGCATCACTATCATTGATCACGAGATGGCTGAGCGCCAGGCTGGAGCCAGACATATGTGACTGTCACCCTAAGAGGTGGTGACTGTCTACACAGATGAGGAGCCGGGCTCCAGCTGCCCCAAGCTGCAGGGCTGGGATGAGAGAGCTGGGACCAGCCAGAGGCAGCCCACTCTTCCACCCAGCATGGCAGGAGGGGAGCAGAGTCCCCTGGGGGGCCCCAGAGAAACACCCACACCAAGACAGTGCCCCGTCCACAGCTGTGAGGCCTGCCGCAGGCAAAGAAAACCTGGAAATCACAGGCCACAGGCCTGGAAGGTAAGGGAGCTAATGTGGGCCCCGCTGCTGCAGCCTCCAGGTGTATAAACTGGCTTGTCTGTTTTTTCCCCTTTTAATGACACGAAGGATACATAGTCATTGGAGAGGAAAAAAATAGATACACAGAGTAAACAAACTAAACAGCTAACTAAAGACACTCTAATTGCACCTGTCTTCCGTTTTTAGGAACAAGCTCCCGTTTGCCTCCTCCCGGCTCCTCGCAGCCTTGTGGTGCAGCGTCAGTGACCGAAGCCCAAGAGTGAGCTCACCCTCTTCTACCTGCATCTACCACGTGGCCTCAGACCAGATGTTTCCAACAAGGGAAGGTGACACCTGCACAGGACCCCTGACCCCAGCAGTCCTCGGGGCTCCACATGGCTGTGCCCCTTTCCACCTCCATTTCTACACTGACCATGGCCAGAGGAATTCCCAAGGAGAAAGGGACCCCAGCAGGCAGGGCGCAGGCTTGGTGGCCCAGCCAGAGGCTCCAAGGCCAGAGGAAGGCGAACAGGCAGCCCACTGCCCTGGCTCAGAGAGCTGGGCTCAGTGGTGCCTGCTCCCCTGTTCCCCTGCACGTCTCACCCCTTCGTGCCCTCAGCGCACTCTCAGTTTTGGCCTGGCCTCTGCAGTAATCTCTAAACTGACCTTTTCAGCTCATTGTGCCTCTATTCAGGGACTCAGTGGGTGGTGGGTTTGTTTGTTTTGGGACCGGGGATCAAACTCACAACCTCATGCTTGCCAGGCAGGCACTTATGCCACTGAGCTGAATCCCCAGCCCTTAAATACTGTTATATTCTCCTCATTTAAAAAATTGTCCTGGCCAGGCATGGTGGCACATACCTGCAATCCTATCACTCAGGAGGCTGAGGCAAGAGGATCACTGCTAGTTCAAGGCCAGCCAGGGCTACAAAGTAAGTTGAAGGCCAGTCTGAACTGCCCAGCAAAACCCTGTCTCAGACAAAAAAAAATTTTAATTTAAAAAATGTCCCTCACTTGCCTAGCATACTCAAAGCTCTGGGTTCAATTCCCAGCAATGACACAATAAGTTCCCACAGCTCCGTGGTGTCCAGGGCAGAAAATCCAAGCTCCCAGGTTTGCCTCCAGGAAGCCTTTTTGGGATGCCTTCCTGCATCCTGTCCTCTTGCCATCCCTGATCAGAGCATGCACTTTCATGCCATGTCCCCTTGCTCAATGTCCCCTCCCCTACTGCCTTCCTACCCCGACCCTTGGCATGGTTATCAAACCCAGGGACACTTTACCACTAAGCTGCATCCTCAGCCCCAAACCCTAGTCCTTTGTTCTGTTTTAGTTTTTGAAAGAGGGTCTTGCTAAATTGCCCAGGCAGGAGTAGAAGTTGCAGTGCTTCTGCCTCAGCTTCCCAGAGTGCTGGGATTACAATCATGGGCCACCACTCGGCTTCTTTCCAATCTTCTCAACCTTCAAGGTCCAAACCAAATGCCCCATCTGTGAGTTCGGTGGGAACCCTAAGTCACTTGTCCTCAGGGCTGCCCACCAGGAGGCACGCACCCTACTCTGGATAGCACAGAGACTTGTCTATGTGCCTTCCTCAAAGACCAAGCTCCTCAAAGACCAAGACCAGGTCTGATGGGGGTCTGCAGCCCCCAGAGTTTCATCCCTTCCGTGTTTCCCCCATGGGGTGCCGAGCTGATAGCTACTTGATCATCACCCCAGCCTGGGGCACCCTGGCCTGGCCTATGCCTTCTTTATCTGACCACGTCTCTCTGCCTTGCAGGATCGCTGTTCAGGAGCCTATCCCAGGAGAGGGTCACTGCTGCACTCAGGGCCTTTGAAGCTGAGTGCCTCCCAGGTCCCCAGGGGCCCAACAGTGGCTCCTGCCTACAATTAGTGCTCAATCTTGAGTGGAAGGGTGAAGGGAGAGAGAGAAGAAGAAGAAGAAGAAGAAGAAGAAGAAGAAGAAGAAGAAGAAGAAGAAGAAGAAGAAGAAGAAGAAGAAGAAGAAGAAGAAGAAGAAGAAGAAAAAGAAGAAGAAGAAGAAGAAAGGAAGGAAGGTTGGCTCTTGGATAAATGAATGAGTCAGTGAATGAATGACAAACGAAAAACGAGCTGAGTGCCTGGCAGTCTGGAATGAGGGACTAAAGAGTCCCAGAAGACAGAACTAGGTTGCCCCTGGGGCCTACAAGAAGCAAAGCAGAACGTGCAAGTTTTACCAACAGCTTCCTGCCTCAGAAACAGATCCAATCCGAGTCACTGTCACCTGGGAGCTGGGCCAAGCTATCCTGTCCTCCACAACCTCAGCCCAGGAGCTCCACCCGGAGCCTGGTGGCCACTGCTTACACAGCCCTGTCCTCCCTGCTGTGCTCACCCACTCCCCGCCGCTACCTCCGCCCGTGTCCCCGTGCTCACTGTGCTCCCTCCTAGTCTGGGGGCTCGGTTGGAAACCGCCCCTCATTCAGTCATGACTGGAATCACTTTCAAGGATGCAAATACCAGACACGTGTCCTAAGACAAGAAAGCACTCTGGAGGGAAGGCCACTGCTGACGCTCAGGCAGTGGAGTGGACGGACGCTGGGAACTGCCCCAAGATACCCGCCTCTCCTCACCTGCAATGATGAACCAGTTCATGTAGTTCAGGAGGTTAATGTAGCAGAGAACGGCAGCGGCCACGTAAGCTCGCCAGCGGGGCAGGCTCCAGGGCCTGTGCACTGGGGCAGGGGCACACTGACCTGCCAGCAGGGCCTCGGAGTGCCTGCCTGCCCCCTGCGGCCCTCCTTCCCCAGCGCTTGGGCAGCGTGTGGACATCCTCCCAGCCAGGCGGGCCGCAGCTCCTGCCCCGGGCTGGAGCCCGGATGAGGACGCACCACCAGCTCCGCACAGAGTCACTTCCTGTGGGCTCCCACCCGCCCAGCCTCAGAGCAGCTCCCCTAACCGTTAGGCATCTTATCTCAGCTTCCTGCTGAGCCCTTCGGAGTCCCCCCATGAGATTGCACTGTCCCCCATCGCCGAGGCCCTCCGTGGGGGACAGGCGCCCAGGGGTTCCCCACGGTGCCTCGCCTAAATCTAGGCTGCGGCTGCAGTGAGGAAGGGAGGCTCCTGAGACGGGAAATGGCTGCGTCTCCCCGGCCTTGCTCGCTGCGAGCCAGCCTGGCTGCCCACACAGGGCACAGATGTGGAGCCAGGACTTGAACCTGGGTCTGTTCGGAAAGGCTGAGCGTTGGCCAGGAAAGCAGCGCTGGGCCAGCAGGGAAGCGAAGCTGCTCCTTTCTAAGGCGCTCATCACTGGGGATGAACATCCGAGGGACCCACAGACAGCCTGGGGCAGACTCAGTGCTGCCAAGGCGTAGGGGACATTTCCGGTGGAGGGCAGGACAGGAGCACGGGCTTCAAGTGTCTCTTCAGGTTGCCTGTGGTAGGTAGCAAGGGGGAAACAAGGAGCTAAACCGCAGCAGGAGCAGGCAGCTCTACAGAGCCTAAGACAGCGCCGCCTGCAGGGCGTCCGGCAACCTGCGCCTCCACAAAAGCGCACGCGCAGAAGTGCAGGCTCCGAATCCGGCCCCAAGGAAACAGCAGGCAAATCCCAACGGAGGAACACATTGGTTTGGTTTGGTTTGGTTTGGTTTGGTTTGGTTTGGTTTGGTTTTTAAGAAGGACGATATTATCCAAAAGAAGGTCTGGGGATGTGGCTCAGTGGTAAAACTTGTGCTTAGCACGCGTGAGGCCCTATGTTCAATCCTCAGCACCAAAGGGGGAAAAAATCCAAAATCGTAAAAGACTGGGAAAGGCTGAATGAAGGCCTGCTTCAGATTCAAGGAGACAGAGCCGTGAACGGGCTCAGAGCTTGGAGTCTGTGCGGGGGCCAATGTGCGTCACTGGGTCAACTGGTAAAATAGAATGTGAACTGCAGATTACAGAAGGCACAACTTTCACATCCTGGTCAAATTTCCTGACGTCAGTCGCTATATGGTTACGTATGCAAATATTCTTACCACGAGAGTAGAGGAATGAAAGACCAGGATATATGCACCTTACTTGCTCAAGTGGTTCTAGAAAAATTAATAGACACTTGGAGCAAGAAAGCAAATAGGGCAGAATGTTAATAATGGAAGCATCTGGGTAAAGTTTAAATGGAGTTCTTTGAACTTACTGCAAGCTTTTTATAAATTAGGAATTATTTCTAAGTGCTGGGTATGGTGATATGCACCTGTAATGGCAGCACTTGTGAGGCCGAGGGCGGAGGACTGCTTCACGTTAAAGGCCAGCCTGGACTACACCGCAAGACCCTGTCTCAAAAAAAAAAAAAAAGAAAGAAAAAGAAATCTTAAGTGAACAGTTAAAACCCAAAAATGATAACCCAATTTAAAAATGGGCAGCAAACTTGAATCATTTCTACAAAGATACAAAAATGACCAACAACATTGTCTGTGTAGTGCCAAGAGCTGATAAAGAGTAAATAAATCCAAAATATAAGGGCCAGGGATTTAGCTCTGTGGCACTGTGCCTGCCTGGCAAGTGTGAGGTCCTGAGTTCAATTCTGAGTACCAACAACAAAAAAATCCAAAATGTACAACAGGTACTGTAAAGTGGGAAGACGCTTCAAAAGGAAAGAGAAAGTGGGATAGGGTAATAGAGAAAAGGAGGAAAGGAAAAGCAAAATAAAAATATATATATGTATATATAAAAGATAGCTAAGATAGTTATACTGCTAATTTCTCTTAGTTCATTGAAAAGAAAGGTTTGTGCTAATACAGTTTGGACAATTAAGTACTGATACCTTGTATTCTGAGTAACTAATTTAAAGATAATAATACACAATTATTAACCATTGACTGTTACTTATTATCTAGTTTTGAAATTTTGGGGGTTTTTCGTTTTAAAATTTTAAAAAAATGATCAACAAGTACAAGAAAAGATGCTCAACCTCACTGGTCGTTAGAGGAATGCAGGCCCAAACCACAATAAGTGCTTCATACCCACTACGATGGCTATAATAAAAACAGAGACAGAAAGAGGAAATAACAAGTGTGAGGGAGGATGTGGAGAAACTATACCCCTCCAGCACTTCAGGCAAGGATGCCAAGTGATGTAGGCCCAGTGGAAAACAGTGTGGCGTTTCCTCAAAAAGTTAAACGTAGAATTAGCATACGATGCAGCAACTCCACTTCGAAGTGTATACACAAAATAATTAAAGCAGGGACTCAGATACTGGTACTCCAAGGGTCATAGCAACACTCTTCACAATAGGCAAATGTGGAAACAACTTAAACGTCTATTATCTGAACTGGGAACGGTGACATCAGCCTGTCATCTCAACTTGGGGAACTTAGTGACTTAGTGAGCCCTTGTCTCTCAAACAAAAACAAAAACAAAAAACATTTTCCCCATGTGAACCCTGGCGTCAGGCTGGTGGGAGAGTGGGTATGTGAGAAGGTTCCAGGAGGTCAGGTGCCCAGTACCCACCAGGGGCCAACCTGGACAGCCCGCTCCAAGAATCACCCCAGGGAAGGAGAAGGCTGCTGCCGGCTTGGACCTTCCGGTGGGAGCTGAGACCAAGAAGCCTGCTTTGCTAAGAACGACACTGTCGACATTTACCCTGGCAGGAAACACCAGGGCTGAGGAAGAACAGCAAGGCAGGGTAACAGCTGTGGGCCAGGCTTGGAGCCCGCGCCCGCCCGGAGGAGAGAAGGGGAAGGGGAAGAAAGGGGAAGCAGCTCTGCACACAGGCCCAGGCCGCAGGCCGCAACCCCTGGCCGCAGGGGCAGCCCCGCCTCCCTGAGCAGCGCAGGCCAGCTGGAGCTCCCAAGCCTGCAGTTTCTGCAAACAGAGGCACAATGTGTTCAGGGGGGTTGAGGGGGTTGCTCCACGGCAGAGCAGTGCCAACCCCGCAGGAGGTCCTAGGTTTGATCCCCAGAGCCCTTCCCCCTACAAATGGCCGATGCTGGTATATCCCCAATCAAAGAATGAAAGCGGAGACTCAAACCGAAATTAGTATACCCATGTTCCTAGCAGATTACTCACAATGCCCCAAAGTGAAAACAACTCACACCAATGGATAAATAAAATGTGGTAGATACCTACAATGGAATATTATTCAGTCTCAAAAAAGGAGGAGCTGGTGAGGTGGTGGTTGCCTGTAGTCCCTGCTACTCAGGAGGCAGAAGCTGAGGCCGAAGCAGGAGGATCACTGGAGCTCAGGAGTTCAGGACCAGCCTAGGGCAACATGGTGAGACTCTTCCTAAAAAAAACCCCGCAAATCAGATACGTAGATATGTGTTACAGGTTGGTCTGAAGATGTTGAGTTTTATCAACTGATTGCAAACAGCTGTAATAGATACGCTACGACATGGATGAACCTTAAAGATTCCATGCTAAGTAAAGTAAGCCAATCACAAAAGGATAATCTTGTACAGTTCCACTTACATAACAGCCAAGACAAGCGAAGTCAGAGGATTGAAAGTAGGAAAGGGCCAGCGGGGTCTGGATGGTGAGGGGGGCTTGGAGAGCAGGGAGTTACTGTCTACTTGGTTCAGAGCTCCAGTGTCAATGAAAAAGTTCCAGAATTGTAGCTGTGATAGTTACACAAGGCAAATGCACTTAATGCCACCTAATGCACTTAATGCACTTACAGATGGTTCCACGGAGCCAAGTGTGGTGGTGCACATCTGTAATCACAGCACTCGGGAGGCTGAGGCAGGAGGATCAATATAATTTTGAGGCCAGCCAGGGTTAGCGAGACACTGTCACAAAACAACAAACAATGGTTAAATTGGTCAGGCATGGTGGCCCATGGTTGTGATACCAGCTGCTCATTAAATTGGGGACTGAGGGTATAGCTCAGTACTAGAGCATTTGCCTAGCTTGTATTTGGCCCTGAATCAATACTCAGCAACAGAGGGAGAGAGAGAGAGGTCAACTATACATTTTGTTTTATATTTTTTACCACAATTTTTTGAGACATGGTCTCACTATGTAATTGGTCTCAAACTAGTGACAATCCTCCTGCCTCGGCCTCCCAAGTACTAGGATTACAGGCATGTACCATCACACCCAAGAATAAAAGGAACGCTTGAGAGTTGGCCAGTCAGCACTCACCTGGCTGTTTGTCTTCATGAACTTTGACTAATACAGAAGTTAACTGAAGACCGGGGATTTAGCTCAATGGCATAAGCGCCTGCCTGGCAAGCACAAGGTCATGAGTTCAATCCCCGGTACCAAAAAAGAAAAAAAAGCTCTTGAGGTATTTCATGTGCTTTTCCATTGAGCTTGTTACATGGGTTAGGTCTACAGCATCCCCCAAAAGCATCATGCACTCAGCAGCGGGCGTTTGGACAGTGAGGCCATCACAGGGTGCCATCTTTCTCAGTGGGTTAATCTACTGCAGTGTTCACTGCCGGTCATGATGCTGAGAGGTGGGGCTGGTCCAGAGAGTGGGTCACTGAGGGTGTGGCCTGCATGGATCTCCCTTCCCGCTCCTCCTTTCTCTCTCTGCTTCCAGCTGCCATGGCATGAGCAGCTGTCCTCAGCCCAGACCCTCAGCCATGTTGTTGCCGCCCCAGAGCCTGCCAGCCATGGACTGAACCTTCTGAAACCATTAGCCAAAATACTCCTCTCTGTCTTTTTAAATTGTTAGTGTCAGATATGGCATCTATTGACAATGAAAATAACTATGGCAGAGCTATACCCCAGTCTTCCTGAGATTATTTTTAATAAAGTCCATCCAGAGGCACACCCATCAGAGTTCAAATTCTATTCTCTCTCTCTCTTTCTCTCTCTCTGTGTCTCTTTCTCTGTCTCTCTTTCTGCCTCTCTCTGTCTCTCTCTCTCTGTCTCTCTGTCTGTCTCTCTGTTTCTGTCTCTCTCTCTGCCTCTCTTTTTCTCTTATTTTATTTTGAAAAGAACAAAACCAAATGAGAAAGGACATAAAACGGAGTCATTCAAAACAAAAGGATGTTTAAAAGCACATGTTTAAAAGCACATGTTTAAAAGCACAATACAAGGTGATCTACAATGGTTACTATGATGTCTCGTGTTATCTTCAATAGAATTGTCTATATCATCAGGCATAATATAATTGAACACAGCAGTACATAACAATATTAATAAAACAAAACATTGGAGACATTATAAGACTTCAAAAGCAGGTAACAGTCAAACCAGAGTGGGTATCCTAGTGAATCTTGTCATCTTCAGAGTAGTTGCCTATACTCTCAGACTTGATACTATCTATCATAACAGATTCAGATAAAATCAGTCAAGACAAGACAGTGATCTAACAAACCAGATTCAAATAAGATCAGTCGTAATAAGACAGTGTAAGTAATACAGAGCTTCAGATTAAGTTAATAGGAAAGTAAGGATGGTTACCACAGTATATCCTGCTATTTTTGGAATAGCTGTCTGTGCCCTCAAATCTAGTACAAGTGAACAGACTG